>DWKW01001894.1:0-11803 GCA_018250115.1 Doberes anticus | reverse complement strand
TTGGCATGCCTCCATGTAAAATAAATTCATATAAGTTTAGTTACAACGCGGACGAAGTCGCTGGCGTCATCTAGTTAAAAAATATTTTGCATTTGAATTCATTTCAGAGAGTGCTGTAGAAATACATAACAGACCACTGATCAAATCTCTAGTCTATTTTAAAAAATATGTATATTATTAGAAGTCTTTCTACATACTAACAAATCCTTCTTCAAGCATCATGAGGCAGTTGACTTCAAAATCCTTCTGCAGAGATACTAACAAGTCTTTGTTCTGCCTAAACATCAGTTCTGAAGTCAGTCTTCCATACATTTCTACACATTCCTGAGGTAGAATGTCTTCTCCTGTTAAAATTTTACTTTTAATCTTCTCACAGTCCTCACCGTTCTTAAGACCTTCTGCTACTTTTTGTTTCAGTTCAAACTGTTCTACATTAGAAGCCTCTAAACTAAGTTTTATGTGTGGAAGAATTTGGCTAATGAATTCCATTCCTCTGCTTAATTTGAACAATATCTCAAGCAAGCAATTCAGTGTCTCTACATATGATTGTATAACGTTATTGCTTTTCTTAACTGTCATTAAATGGGTTAGGATCTGGTTCATTTTCTGTTCAATCAAATATGGTTCTAGTTTTAATGCTGCTTTTATTATATGTAGAGTAGTTTTATCAGGTTTTCCTTCTAATTTCAGCTGCCCAATCATAACAGCTTCTAGGAAAGATGTGAAGTTCTTCTTGATCTCGACCTTTGCAATTTTCTCAGCTACAGTGTCTGTGGATTTCACACTTACATCTATTTCGTTTTGATACAAAACCTCTAACATGTTCAGGAATAAGTAACGTTTAATTTTGCCATCATTTTCGCCAAACAAAATTGGCGGCATTTTCATGGCTGTTATCATGTATGATTGGGTCATGTTGAATGAATTTGCTACCATGACGTAGAATGAAAATATTAACTGACTTTCAGTACGGTAACAAGTTACAAAAGTATTTATAAAATCAGACAGAAATTGATAATCTTTCCCAGTACGACCTTTAGGGAATGTGAAGAAGACACTCATTATTTTTATAACAGACTGTATGTTGTCACCCTTTTCTGCAATCAAGTCTTCTATGTTGTCTTTTCTTATCAAATTATTCAGGAAACTAGCAAAGAACGACTTCTTCGTTATCGGAAATAGGATATTCTGACAGAATTTCATGACAGTGGTGCAAAATTCCGTATCTAGGTAACTGAAGACTGTTTCTAAGTTTTCTCCATCCAAAAGTTTGACAATAAACTCAAGTTTCTTTTTAGATTCCCTATAATATTTAACTACATTGTTAAATATTCTTTCACATACAGAAAGATTGTTATTTTCATTGTTCATTTCGTTTTTCAAATGTTTAAGAAGTGTGGTCGTAATAAACAAATAATCTTCAATTTGCGAGTTTAATTGTGTTGATATTTTGTCATTTTCTAGAAATGATACCACGTACTGTACATCTTCATTTTGTAATGGGTTACTGTGTAGATACAGTGATACCACCTGGAATCATAGTAATGCGAGTACCATTAATGAACAAACTATAGTTAATAATTTTATTGGCACACCGGACACATAAATTATTTCTTGCAAACTTTGAAACTAATATTTATAAAATACCAGCTGTAATCCGAGGTTTCATCATCAACCACTTACCGTCCAACTGCTGGGCATGGGTCTTCTCTCAGAGATGAGAGAGTATAGGCCATAGTCCACTACATTGGCAAACTTCACATGCCTTTGAGAACGTTATGGAGAACTCTCAGGCATGCAGGTTTCCTCACGATGTTTTCCCTCACCGTTAAAGCGAGTGATAATTAATTCACAATACGCGCATAATTTCGAAAATTTTGAATATACATTAAGTGCATAATGTATTATGCACTTAATGTATATTCAAAATTTATTTTTATTTCCTATTCCCGTAACTTTAATATGTATATTAAAGTTCGGGAATACTTCCCGTAACTTTAATATGTATATTAAAGTTCGGGAATAGGAAATAAAGTTACCAAACTGTTGTCAGCTTGTCTTCTCATCTTTTTGAGGACATGAAAATACTTTAATTATCATTATACGAGAAAATTGAGTACATAGCTAGTCAACACATATTTATCAATGCTCTTTCCATATTTAACACTTTAACTACCGACTAATTTTACTTTGTAAACACAACCGCGACGGGCGGTAGCGAAACACGATGTGCTATTTTCGGCCAACTAATTGGTGCCTATGCCCAGTTTAAATTGGGTCTTTGTTAATTCTGATGAAGCGAAACGACGGAAGGATTTAAGGGATCATGCTAAAGTGGTTATGTGAGGTGGAATCGACACGGTTCGCCGAGCGGTTTTGTAAAGGTTGTAGAGAGACGGTCCCAGTTCAGAACAGCTGTGAACGAACGAGTCAAGGTCGACCGACCTCGGCCTATGTGGAAAAGGAAGGAACTATCATCCTCATTCTATCTAATGGATATGCATAAGTGTTATGATAAGAATACCAGTTTAACTCGTAAGTTTTGTAGTATAAGATGATAATAATAGTTTCTATAAATTGATACTTTGTTCGGGAAAACAAAATGTAAGCATATCATTCTTTTTAAATACTAAAGTTCTTAATTAGTTAGGTTATATTAAGTGGTCACTGCACCCCATATACATATAGGACCATAGTAAAATTTGAGGCAGACGTGGAAGCTTTGCTGCTCCTGAGGAGTAAGCTCTATGACTTATTTTCAGTGCAGTGTTCACACCGAAAAATAGGACCAGCGGCAGCATTGTAACTTCGGGTCAGATAAGGTGCAGCGGTTTTGCTGCCTTCGACATACTATTACACAATCGAATTCCAGTGCAGTTTCCAGTGAAATGTTCATACCGAAAAATAGGACCAGCGGCAGCATTGTTACTTCAGGTCAGATAAGATGCAGCGGTTTTGCTGCCTTCGACATACTCGTACCTACTATTACACAATCGAATGCATCAGTTATAAATTAATGCATCAGATTACATTGAATTGTGTCTAAACCCAAACCTAATGACGCTCATTGAGTGTATATAATTGTCTCACGGTGAAATAAAAGTTTTGAGATTTTTGACATCATTTTTAAAACCAGACTTAATGGAATGAAAGAAATTTGAAATATATTGTGTTAACAATTGCTGATGTACGTTGCACGTTACCTTTTTTTACTACGGATTACGGATTTTACTAAGGTAAAAGAGGTAAAGATTATTTACTAAGGATTACGTACTTTAGGGTACGATCTTAATTCGCGTTACATACCTACTCAAATTCCAACGGCCCTGGTGTAAAATGATAAAAGATAGCAGGCGATTACTTCACATCTTACTTACTTCACTAAATACTTCCCAAAAATTGAGATCATCGTTTACTCAAAGATAACACCCAGGGTTATTCTAATAAAGTGAACATATTTCAATCTATTCAGAATACCTATTAAAATTCCAAGAATGGTAATATATACATAATTTGGTCGTTCGTGTCGTTTACCGAATATTAATTCACATTGCTGGCGTCAAAGACGGTGCTCTGAAGATTCGCATACCTACATTGGTTGGTTAAAATTTACACCTGTATTAATATTAGCGATTATTTGTTATGTTGATATAGAAACTTTTATTTAATTTATTTAATATCCATACACAAGATGCTATGTTGTAATTTTAATCAATAGCGAATTAAAAATTAAGACGACATTAGAAAATATAAAAATGGAAAATCTGAGAATATGGATATAGATTAATAGTTATATTTGTAAAGTCAGCAGTTTTTCCGTGATTAGCAAACAAAATTTTATTTTAGGTTCATATGCCACTAAATGTACAATATCAGTTGGTTTTTTTTAAATAGATGGTAGATTTTTATGTCTCGCCTGCTGCGGCACCACCGCCGCACTTATTTCTGTCGTAAAGCAGCAGTGTGAGAACTGCTGTGTTTCGGTTTGAAGAGTGTGGTTAGACAGAAGACGCCGGACAAGAGGCATTCCAATTTAATCCTCATGGGTAGCAACGCATCCACATACAGATATGGATACAAATACGTCAGATAGGACTTTCGTCCTAGTTGAGGTTTGATATGGAGGTCCATGGACTGCAGTGAACTTAACATCAGGTGTCCTGCATGCTCGTTTACTACTCTATTAACTTTAAAAACCTTCTATATATTATTTATTATTATTATTATTATTATTATGAAAAATGTTGTCTCTGTATTTCTTTACCTGTGACATAAGATCATTGTTGCGTGTCGTTGTACGCCAATTCTACTCTGTGCGTAATGAACGCCACAAAGCATACAAAGGGTCTAGGGAATATCTAGGCTTCCTGCACACAAGTGGAAACCTACACTGCGTTTCTTTACGCTGCTTTCACACGCCTCGACCGATCACTCATATTATTTATAGATCGATATCCATAGAAACTGGGTCTCGTGTCGGTCATCTACTAAGATTGTATATTATAATCTGATGCTTATAGTTTATTCACGTTAAAATAATAGGTACTATTGCTGCGAATATTTCATATGCCGAACGATGTAGTAAATACAGATTTCATAGATCAAATACAAAATGAAATAACGTTACCAGTTAAACTAATAGATATCTCGGAGTTTAATGAAAATCAAAGCGGTGAAATAATATCAATCAAATGAAATGAAACATTTTTAGGATAAAAATTAAGTTTCTGGTAGCCTTAATTTTACAAGTTTTTTGGCGGAATAACAAATTAGCATGCGGCCTGTATGATGTTATGTGGTCACTACAGCCCATGGACATCCACGTCCAACTTAAACAAGGGCTGAAGTTTTTCTGAGGTCGTACGTAGATGAGGATGTGAACTACTCCTGAGGACTAAGTTAGAATGCCTCCTGAACGAATGTTCTACAGGAGTCAATGCAAATGTCAGTCGAATGTGGACTGAGTATATGCCAAAAAAAAATGCAAATGCAAAATGCATTTTGAGATTATGCAGAACAAGTCTCATGTATATTTAAATGCAAAATGTAAATTGAACAGTGAGTAATAACAACTGTATTTATAAATTATGTTGACCGCGTGCGTATTGACACAATCGTTCTATGAATTCATCAAAGAGTTATGCCATGACACATGTAACATCATTTTCTAAGTATAGGATTGACATTAAATTGATTTTAGTACTAACTCGTGAAAATAGTTTCATGAAAGATTTAAATAAATGTTTCTTGTCATAGACAACTTTTGATGGACAGACTTTGAATTTTTTTAATTATGTTTCACTTTGTTACGAAAAATACGACGAAATATTATATACAATATCTTAAAAAGACCTTCAGTACTGCCAACGCGTAGCTACCTCCTCCCTCTTCTCTGGGATAAACATTGCGTGTTTTTCTATGTTAATGACGAACAGACGAGCGTAAGGGACGATCCAGATATTTTAATTTTGTATTCAGTAATAAAATCTCGCCCATTCCCTCTCTTTCCTATACAATTTAACTGAGATGGAAAATATGACTCGGAAGAAAGGGTTCCATTTATTGATTGAGTGTCAAATTGACTTGAGTCACCGGAAGTATATTTACTCTCGCCTATTGCAAGATAAAAATTACACAATTGCAACCAAACTATGCAGTGCCGGCCGCAGGCACTTTTAGGGTGAAGTGAGACCGAAGTTCCTTGCTCCTAATATACTTTTTTTTTAATGGTAATAGAATAGCAAACGAGCATGCAGGCCACCATCACTTAATGTGTTTCCTTGTCTCAAGTCGAAAGTATTGTTCGAAAAAACTTGGAAAAGTCTTATCAAAAACAATAATGGTGGTTTACTATTTATTAAGTTTTTTTCCTTTATTCCTTGGAAGATATTCCACCAAGGCGTCTGCCGGGATCTGGCGCCTGGAGTTGCCGCTACTTTAGTTGTACCGTACGGCGGGCCGGCAACCTATGCGTTGTCTAAGTTTTTACTTATTTAATAGAAGCAACAATAGTTTCAAACGCGGGTCAACGATCAATACATGGTGCATGTAACCGTAGTTTCCTGGGAAGCAAAAACAAAGATCTTCATTGCTCATTGTCTATCGATAAACATCTTTGTGGCGAGCACCTATTGTTCTCTCTCAGTTGGTTTCTAAATTTTGTTGTCAAATAATTTGTCAAATTGAGTAGGTAATAATATTCGCCTTGGATATGTGACGGTTATGCTTTTTCTCTTTATTATCCCTTAAATACGGATTTGGAGTTGTCAAATAAAGTGTTTCTTAAGATCCTTACTACTAACCATAAAAAAACATAAACATAAGCAAATAAAGAAAAAAAAAATATTATTATTATTTCGTATTTGTTTATCGTTGGTTGCAGCTGACTATTACTAAGACTATTTTATTAGTGTCTTATTACTACTATTTTGTTAGTTATGTTCATTAATAGGACATATTGCTTTTATAATAGTCGGTACAACATTTATTAAAACAATCTGCTCATACGATTTCTTATATCCATATTATAAAACAAAAATGTCACAACAAAAATTTTAATTACTTTTTTTTTTAAATAAAAGGACATTTTGTGAAAAGTGTCTATAGTTCCAAAGACGTAACGAATTCGACTACATTTACGTGATGTTATTTCGAAGTTAAGACGAACTACAGCGTATGCAGTTATTCAGTTTGAGTCCATTTCACTTCTTTCCATAAAGGGGAGTAACCACTGGTATGTCTACACACCTGCCTGGCACGACTCAAGCGTAACGAAGTGGAAGTGGATTGCCTCGAACTTATTCCTTCAAAGGTAAGCTTGTCAAGATAAGGGTATTTTTTTAAAAATAATTGCTAGAACGTCGTTGCCCATATTTTAATTTGAATTAAGTACTTCACATTACAACATGTATGTACATGACAAAGTAAAAATAGTGATAAATGTGGCCAAATCTAATTACCTAATTCAGCTGTAAACCCTCATGCAAATTGTTGTCATTTTACATTCAACTTTTTTCGTAATAAACTACGTAGGTACTACTTAAAAGAGGCACCTTTTTTGTCAGCATAGATAGGTATATAAATAAGGTTACTTACTAATTACTTCCGTGCTGTAAAACTTGGGCAAGTAGTAAATGCCTATCTTGATCTATATGTTTTAAAACGAAAACATTATTTCACTTCACGGTTTCATTGTAAAACATTTATTTCACCATGTAATTACACATCAAAACACGATAACAGATAAGTCCTTAATAATCGCGTTCGTCTAACGTCATCTATCTATAAAATTTTCTGTAGCGCGATTTAAGACAAATAAAAATTCAAAACTCGAACAGGATTGCGCCCGCGCACATTCGCCCGCGGCCGGGCCGGTGTGATGATCGTTGAAGGCACGGTTACGTCACAAGGCCGCAGCGACCGCGACGCAACCTAGTGACTTGTGCTTGAATTGAGGATTTTAAACAACCAAGGTCGATTATCGGGCGTCGACACCAAATCTATGTGTTGAAAATATTAAAATATACATATAAGATATGTTCGGGAAGTTATGGCGGCAGCATTTCTAAAGATACTGTAGCTTACCGAAGTTTTCATCAGTTCGACATCCGTAAGTTAAGCACGTAAGGACCTCAAGGGGCTTATGAAAAAACAGGCACCTAGTATGGGTCCGAAACTAGTTAAAATCTCAAATAAAACCTTCACCTTTTTCGAAATTGTTCAGAAATATGGGTTAGTCACTCGACGCTCACCTGTAATTAAGTGCTTTTGTTGCAAGTCCATGGGATCAAAAATAATTTTGGTCGACATTTAACACACGCTGATTAATTTAAAGTTTAGAAAAACGTGTAGAGTTTTGGCGTTGCGTTGTTTAAAAATTTTTGTCAAAGAAAGTACATTGAGCGTTGTGTTTGTGTGGCAGACAGAGGATAAGAGTTTAAGAGGACAGAGAGCCCTCACGGCGAGAGCACTGAGATGAAAAGATATGAAAAGGCTGCCGTTGACACACTCACTTGTCATTTGTTTTGCCAGTTTTGTAAACAAATATAGCTGCGTAAATTTGGATGCATGGTTCTTCTTTGTTGCCGAAGGCTACAAACTGTTATTTTCTTAGATTATATCTTCATTTGTTTAAAAACCTTTTTTCTCTTGTTCTTTCTCGAGCGCTTTCTAAACAAGTATTTCTATCGTGACCTAGGGCCCGCTTTCTTAACACTCTGTGGCATGTAATTATTTTAAATAGAACTGATAAAATGAATGTACTAAATTAAGTGTTACGTTTATATAAGTACTTAGGTATAGTATGAACAGTTGAATTGTACCAGATCACGTTAACTCCCGACTAAATTCAAGATACAGAAAAGTACTTAGTAATAGAACCAACCACCTTTCATTCTTTGGACATGTTTCGCGGCGTGGAAATACTTGTATTGAGCGGCTTGTAGTCCAAGGTAGAGTTGAGGGCACAAGGCCACGTGCTAGATCACCTATGCGCTGGACAGACCAGATTAAGGCTGCTGAGGATGCCCCCGTCTACGAATGCACGAGGAAAGCAGCTGTCAGAAAGGAGGGGCGTAGAATTCTTAACGAGCCACAAATGCCTACTGATGAACACGACGGCTCTGCCAAGAGTATAACGACTGAGAAGAGAAGAATTGAACCATTGCCTGCAGTCTTTATTCCACTACTGGACACACGTATCTTCTTCATAAGGGATCTGAAGTAAACTCTATTAGGTTTGTTGGGTCGACTTTATAATGATATACACGTCGCTAGGAAATATAAGAAACCAACATGATAATGATTAATTTTATCACTCGCTGCAACGGTGAAGGAAAACATCGTGAGGAAACCTGCATGCCTGAGAGTTCTCCATAACGTTCTCAACGGCATGTCAAGTCTGCCAATCCGCACTTAGCCAGCGTGGTCGCTATAGCCTAAACTCTCTCATCTCTGAGAGAAGACCCGTGCCCAGCAGTGGGACAATAATAGGTTGATGATGAACATGATATTCAAATAATTCTGATTCTGATTCTGATTCTGAAATAGGTAACTGCGTTACGTAGTCTAGGAAGCACGGAAACGCTCTTGAGAATTTATCTCTCTTAACTCTTAACTAGAGTAACAACTAAGTAACAACAAGCGATGCCTAACATTTTTTCGACAGAACTGCGAGTAAGGCGAAGAGGTTGGTCAGAACAATAATTAATAATTCTAATATAAATATATACCTTATTTTGTATGTTTTAAGTTGAGCGTACTTTTTGTGTGAGTGATAGCCTAGTCCTTAAGAACCATGGCCTGACGCTCACGGCACGCCTCTCAATTAAAAAAAAAATATTTGCGGATTTTATTAATTATCACCTATGTACATACTTTAACGGTGAAAGAAAATATCGCGAATAAACCTGCATCCCTAAGAGTTCTCCAACGTGGTATATTATAGCCTTAACTTTTTGATCCCTGGAAGGATACATGTGACCAGCAGTGGAACAATGACTTGGTTGATGATGATAACGATGATTGCGTATTTAAAAAAAAATTTGCCCAAAAAATGTTGACCCAAAATCTATAAAAATAGACAAATATTTTTTTCGTAATTCCTTATCTACATAAATTTGCTTGAAGGGTTGTACAGATAAACAGTCTTGACCCACTGACCTGAATCTATTTGGAAAATTTGGTGAAATACTTCACAATTTTCGCCTCGAAACATTTTAACGGGCAAGTGGAAAACATCTTAGATCTTTTTTCGCCTTTTTGTAAAGGTGAGAAAGGTAAAGGTGATCAGTTTAAAATTTGACTTTAATATTTTTATATAAAAGTAATAGTAAACGAGCTTGCAGGCAACTTGATGTTAAGTGGTCATTACAACCCATGGAAATCCATATCTAACGTCTCATAACTTATATAACGTCGTATTTTTGTGTATTAGGTATACATACATAGTATTACCTACATCATTTTCCTTTCGCTAGAGTTGATAAGGTTCTATAAGGTTAAGGTTTGATAAGGTTCTATTATGAGGTTTCGACTATGACTCACGTCAAACGTTTTCAAGACTTGCGAGAAGAATAATTAAGGAAATACTATTGAGCTCTCCATAGCTACTGTGATAGATTTTTGTCATGAAAACTTAAGATCTTAAAAAGTAGAAAAACTTTGTTATGTGTACGAGAAATATGCATGTTATATTAAGTCCCAAGCCAATTTCAAATCAAGGTTAAGAATTCGCTCACGCTAGAATTGCAGCTTGATTCGAATCAAATAAACCAATAATGCAAACACGTAGCGATAATGTAATGGCGTCATCGGTTCCACACCAGAGTAATATTATGTATAACACGACTTCGGAGGCGCAGGGAAATTGGCAGAGTCCTGTCTCTTGCAGATTTTGATAAGCAACAAGCGTCGAGAGATATGCGAGTATTTTCTTTCGACGAAGATTAAAAGTCAATAATTTTAAAAGGATGTAATGTTGTTTTTCATAATTACTTAAATTTCAAGGTATACGTAATGTGATGTTAGGGATGGATCTAAACGTTGATTTAGGCGATACTAAGTAAACATTTTACTTTTGAGAGACCGTTACCACGGTATAATAATAATAAATTGCTAGTTAAGATATTGTGTTCACAAAATCTCCGTTACATATAAAACGACGAATTCTTATTGAAGAAATAAGTTATTGAAAACAGACATTTATAGTGGCGGATTAAAGATTGATGCCGTATAATATGGCGCCCTTTTTTCGTTTTATTTAGGCCAATTAAATCAAAATTAAACATCTTATTTTTAAACAATGAAAATTTGAATATTACTTACATTTGATGAATTAAAAATTTCCACATATTCATCTCAGACTTAATATTCAATAAATTTTAAATTTAAGACATCTAAAGTAATAATAGGCCCGAGCCTTACGGGCCTAGGCCTGAATCCACCACTGGACATTTGATTAAACCATAAGTCAAAGAATACAACGAACATAAGCAGTTTTTCGTGCCCGCCTACTAAAACTGTATAGCAATCAACGTATTACTGTTATTAACAGTAATACGTTCATTGCTATGTAAGTAAAGCGTATTAAAGCGCTTAGCGATTTTCACTCTGTTACTTAATGTCTATTTAAAGTAATCAAGAATTTTGTATTTTAATACATTAATGTAACTATATTTACAAATTTAAAAGGTATGTAAAAAAGCTAAGTTCATTTATAAACTAGACTACCGTCCGCAACGTTGTGCCCACAAATCGGTGAAACTACACTTTTTCCTTGACCTTTCACACCACACCAGATTCCACGTACTAGAAAATGGTCTAGAGAAATTGTTTCTCAGATTCTACATGTACCGAGCTTGTTCAACTTTATCGTAGTATTTTAGTCTAACCATGGCAGGCGAAAAAAGTCGGAGACTCAAACATGGCAAAGGTATCCTTGACATTTACAAATTTTTTGGTGGTGGTAGACAGGGTCTTACGTCGAAGACTCGACTGTGGCGGCACACCTCTGCACCTATGTCTGCCGTAAAGCAGCAGTGTTACATACATGTATATCGTTAGTGAGTGAGAGACTAGTGGTTATTAATATCAACCTCGGGTCGGGGTTCGAATCCCTGCATGCGCTTTTCTTTCTCGAAATAGTATCTTGCGAAATTATCTGCGTATTAACTACTACTTACTAGTTAGTAGTAGTAGTAGTAGTTATCTTTGTGCCGTCCCATTACTTTTTGAAGTGAAACTTCTTTAGATTCGTTGTGATTTCAAACCGGATGCAACGGAAAAAACGACAGGTAAGAGACAC
>DWKW01001893.1:0-11805 GCA_018250115.1 Doberes anticus | reverse complement strand
AACTTAGTCCTCATGAGTAGCAACGCATCCACATACGACCTCAGATAGGAGTTTCGTCCTAGTTGAGGTTTTATGTGATGTCCATGGGTTGCAGTGACCTTTTAACATCAGGTGGCCTGCATGCTCGTTTGCTACTCTTCTAAGATAAAAAATAAAAATTTTTTTTCGTGTTAGGTTAACTACTTTTGAAATTCGTACAGAATATGTTATATATAGGCTTATCTCCTATGAAAAGTTTTGTTCGTGTAACCATAGATGTACTTGAACTTTAAGAGATCGCTACTTATGCTACTTCTTAACACGCTTTAATATAAGCTTCACTTGCAAGTAGTTATTGATTGAGTACTACATACCTTCCAGTAAATAAATCTCCTTTGCATTGCACAGGGGCGTACCGACCATCCGGCAAGCAATTGGCAGGCGGCTTGCATTTTTCTTCCTCAACACCTGTTGAACATTTTGTCAATTACGTACTGCATTTACAATAGATTTAACTTAAAACTATCATACTATATGAGAAATATTAACGTACAACATTGTTATTTAATACGCGGATAATAGTTCTCAAGACTCTAATTCGTATTTGAGCAATTAAAAAATCAGTGTTAACTATGTAAAATCGTTTAATATATTATTTATACCTATTAATAATCTCTGAAACCTTTTTTTCCGTTAAATTTCTATTCTTCTAAAAATGTTTTAATTATAAATCACAAAAGGTTTCCATGTCGGATATCGCATTGTAAAACTCAAAACGTCTCACGCCAACAATGTCAGCAGTCATCATAGTTTATGTAAAGCGCAGTTGAACCATACTCCCTGTTCAACACAAAGAGCGCTCGACGCTGCAGGCGCTTTTCTTGATTGTGCTGCTGTGTTTGCATTTCTGGCTTTCTTTCTACAGCGAACCCTAATTATTTCGACATGCTCATACGTCCGTGCGCTCTTCCGACCGACTGCGATAGTTTTCGACTCCTTATGAAACGTATAATTATTTGCAATAATCGATAAGGTTTTTTTAGCTGTATATCGACCGACCGTATCACTTTTTGCACGGATGTGACTGAACGATTTAATTTGACGTTTATGAAATACCGAAGTGGATTTTTACCTATTCACCTCTACTCCATTACGTTCCTTATTAAGTTACGTTTCAATAACGAACGATGAACAAAAACGAATTTTGATTTGTTGTACTTCCCTACATGTAAATTGTAACTAAGGTAACAAATGTGCCTTCACGCAATGTCATTGAGTTTTGTTCTAAGAACGCGGCACTTTTTGGTATCGCATGTCGTTACGTATATAAAAATAGTGCACGTAGGGGTAACCACCCCACAGCTTACGACGCGTTCGATCAGGGGTCGAAAACTTGAGGCTCGACAAATGAAATCTATATCTGAAGCTACATTATAGGACAAATATGAAAGGACTGATTATTTCTTGTTTATCTTTTCTTACATTATGTCTCATTTGGTTTCCATTGTACTCATGGCAATTCTTGCCAAAAATTAAGGCACATGATGTTTATCGACTCCATATGCTCGTAATATAAATACATATGTAAAACAACATCAAACGTAATTTAAATACATTTTTTAACGAAACTAAACAAATATGATCTACAAAAACAAAATGTTTTCCAACTCTGCTCCTCTACGAAAGTAACGAATGCAGTAGTACAAAAAACAATGCCCACACCCTGACACCCTCTCGGTTTAATGATTTCAGAGCTGCCGTGCCGTATCAACTAATGCGTTTTTTTGCTCCTCATGGGCGCGGTGTGAAAATGTAATGCTAGTGTGCAATGTATTATATTGTTTAACTACTTTTTAATAAAAGATTTTTAAATTTTGTGCTTAGGCTTGAGCTCATGAAACTCGAAGCACGTCAACAGTAGTGGATCGTTTGTGCCTCTTGTTTAACTATATAACGTATTTTTTATTGCTGACATTTTTTTAATTATTTAAATAAAATAGCAAACGAGCATGCAGGGCACCTGATATTAAGTGGCCAGTGCAGCCCATGGACAGGCATGTGGATGAGTTGCTAGAGAGGACTAAGTTGGAATACCTCTTGTCCCGTGTCTTGTGCCTAACTACATCCATAAAAAAAACGACATAAAAAGAAAAAAACAAATGTTCTAGAAATATTAAACTTCTTACACAAAACGCTAAATTTACACGGGCACAGTAATTCTCACAAATATAATCCAATAGGTGATAACAAACCGATGTCTTGATATTTCCGGGGAAAGCTAAGCGAAGTGAAACATAATGGCTGCCTTTGTTTATAATTTTCATACAATTTTTATAGGATTTCTAAGGTTATAGTACTTATCTAGCTGACGAAACAAAAATGAAATGTTTTAGATATTTATTACGGCTTACCGGAAGGAGCTCGGCAGCTTGGACAACATCCAAATACGCTAGAGTTTGGTGTTAACACTTGCCCCGTAACACAGTCCTCCTGGGATAAGTCGGTCACACAAGTTTGTGCTATTGTACACTGTGCGTTAGCTCCAAGAGACAAACAACTTGACAATAAAATAAAAATTAAAAAGTTAATCATTTTAAACAGCAAATCACACCTCATAAACGAATGTGTAGAAATAATTGCTGATTGAAATGCTATCTTGTATTATCATTGATTCTTATCTATATCTCAACGTCCGATATACTTCAAAGTATTTTCTGGTTAGATACCTACGTAGTATATATTAGCGTAACATACCTATTAAACATGTTTATATTTTCAACATGTTTCTTAGCTATCTGAAAATTGTGACTATTATGAATACATTTAAATAATAAACCGAACAGTATAGGCATAAGGTAAAATTTAGTACTTTTACAAAGGAACGCAATGTCAACTGTGTTCATTCGTTTATTATGAGTAAGAGCTTATCAGCGCTATCGTTATCTCAAGTAAAATTACGCGACGAACAAACCAGCCATGTCGTGAGCGCTCGCGTCGCGCGGTTGTGCCTTGACGAGCGCAAACTACCAGTGTTTCTAGCGCTTATCTCGTCACATCAGATTTTTATATTTTGAAAACGTGGCCTCGTTTTTTTAATTGTAACTGAAGTGTTATGAATACACTTTTCGTGTATTTATTTTGGATAATTGCTTTTCCAGATTGGATTGAAGCGGCCTTACCAGGCTAGTATGGAGGAGTGTAAGAAAAGAGTACAAGGCACTAAAGTTTCCAAAATAGCCAACATTTTCCAAGGGATGCCGTCAAGAGACGACGAAGACATGCGTGGAAGCGATGTAACTGTGGTTCGAAATGAGAGTCACTTGGCGAGGTTCAACACTGCACGAGCTTTGTTCGAAAAGCTTGGGGAAGAAAATCGCGGGTTCCGAATTGAGAAGTCACCTTCGGCTGCGTCTAGTTTTGCAGGGACTCGTGGTGTCCCGCCAGTGGCTCCTTCAAGATCCCGATCTAGTTCAGCGGGTTCCGTAAGTCCATCGCGGAGTACAGTAACGCCAACGTCTACTTTGGCGCCTACAGTTAACGGGGATCGTTTGTCTAATGGTGCTACACAACCGCCACCCAAACCGGCAAAGCCAAGCGTTCTACCAAAGCCAGAAAAACCAGATAGGCGTTTCAACAAGGAACTAATTGAAAAACAAAGAAATTGGACAGCCCATTTCAATAAAACACGACAATCTAGGTATGAGCATGAATCGAAACCTTCTGGGTACACAGACAAAAAATCTCCAGAGTCCATTGAGAAGTATGTCGTTCCTTCAAGAGTTTACTCTCCACCACTTTCACCTGGAGCTGGAGATTCCCAAATGGAACGTCCAACAACCCTACCTTCAACATTAGTTAATCGAGGTATACATACTGCGAAATCTCCTAGTCCTGTTAAAAATATCGCGCCTGTATCACCTTTACCTAGGTCTAATAATACAATTTCTCCCACCGCAAAAAGTGAACCTATTTCTTCTCCCTCCGTGAGGCGGGATAAATTAATTTCACCAGATATAATAAATGTACAGCAAATAGGATCTGAAAGAATTTTTTCAGATATTCATCCTTCTCTGTCTCCTGAAATTTGTGAAATAGAAGCTTTAGAGAACTTAGACAAGTTCTCTTCAACTTCGGCCAGGATTCCTAGCTCCATGCAATCACCTTCTGTAAGTCCACGACCAACAGAAATGGTATCACCTACACCCTCATCATCATCAGCGTCGTTTCAAATTGAACAAACCTATAAAAATCAAAGATCTACGCCTTCTTCTCCAATTCGAATACCACAATTACCAAAATCACCTCCTCCTCACATATCTGATGAATATACTACTATTGACGACATCCCTTCTGCTGTCACAGTGACTGAAGAAACTACTGATAACTCTTTAGACAATGTGAATAATGGCATAGTCTCTGATCAAACGTCTATTACTAGATCAGAATCAAAGTCACCAGTCCCTTCTCTGTCCCATGAGGAGATCGAAGGAAATAATGTATGTGATCGTGATTCACCTGCACCACAGAACGATGTTAATAATAGGGTGTCGAAATCACCCACGAAAATAAGCCATGAGGAAGACGGTTATGAGACAATACAGTTTAGTGGAGATTGGGAGGAAAGAAATAAGTGCCGTTCCTCGACTCCGGCAACGAACGTTGTCCAAACAGATGACGCTCCTCGTTCGCCCCTCGCGTCGCCATTGTCGTCTCCCGTGCACAGCCTGCCGCATTCTGCGTCACCGGGACTTGCTTCTCCATCACAGAGTAAGTAAATTCATATTTTATCTAGGCGAAATTAATGCAGCAGTATATTGTAGCTTCTTATCTATTTTGTTGTTTAATTTTATCTTTGTTTTATCTTTATTTAGAACTGTTGACGTATATATTTTGGGCGTATGGAAAATATTTTTAGGTTATGATTGTTTATAATGTAGAGTTTTAACCCACATTCAATAGTATCCCGACATACTTTTGTAGGTGTTTAGAGTATTAAAACTGTGTGGTGAGAAATTGCTATTGTTGCGATAAAATAGCGCTTTATTTAAGTATCTACTCGTTTTTCAAAACAAAACTAATCTTATCTTATGTAGAATCGCAAACACCTGAAGTTTGAAATTTAATAGTTCGTTTAACGGTTAAACTTAAACCCAATACTAAATTAAGCGCCGCGTCTTTCGCAAACTGCAACGTTTCCTTTTCAATAGCTCTACACAATTAAAACGTGGTTGTGCATGGTGAGGAGTAAATTATATCTAAGAAACTCGAATAAGTGGGCGTCGATTGACGTACGTTTGGCGGTCTCGTGCTCAGTGGGTTCAATGTAATATTGAGGAAGTCAAGGTATTTGAGTCGTAGCGAGACTTGCGAGTCGATCCCGATTTAGATGCTCCGGCGCCGCCGCCTCCGCCGCGACGACGCAGTAACCCGAGCGACGTCGTCCTGCGCGCGCCCTTCTGTACCTCTTTATTTCGCGTTTCTACACTGAGATAGGATTTTTACACTTGAGTTATTCCACTTGCATCGCGCTGTTATGTGGTGTTTTCGTTCATTAGAGACAACATAAGGCGTCTGCAGTCTGATAAATTCTGGCAGCGAACAAAACATCAAACTGTGTTTGTCGATCGCTGAGCTAGATACGAATTTGCATGTATTCGAAGGACGGTGTCTTCATTAAGTTTATTATTGTTTTTTTTTATTTGTGATTTAACGCTAGTTACTCCTAGAGTAAGCAATTTTAGTACTTTTATCATAAAAATGTTGAGAAGAATATTATATTATCTTGCATTTTCGAAGCTACAATAATTTTTAACTTTTTTAAGTTTTTGTAATTTGAAAATCTTTTTCGTATTTAGATGATTAATCTTCTATTATTTCTTGAGATATCAATTCGTACATGTGCCCGTTCTGTTGTCAAGCTTGTTATCTATCGCCATGTTTATTTACAACGCGCATCGCCGACGCTACCGATTACAAATAAATGGTATGATGGTCCGTTTGTTATATGATGTCTATTGTTTCTAATACATATAGAGATTTTAATCTAGTAAAATCTGCTGCTTGTAACACACTTTTGGGATGCGGCCAAATTTTTAAATCTTTATTACGAGATATTTTAGTCTTCTGTAGGAATCCACAATAAGTACATGTGACAATAAAAGTATTGTTGCTACTTTTAACTTCAACAAGAAAAGTTGTGCATATTTTTACTAAAGACTTAAAGTGCAAATTCCAAAATATTGGTATATACCAGTTAGATTGGCAAAGGTACGAAGTGTCCTCATATTCCACAACGATCCCTCTTCGGATACAAACCTATTTTCCTATCGGAAATTCTAACGGAATATGGTTGTCTGCTTACAAACGTAAGTGTGAATTCGCTCGGACTATTTGAACATAAACAAGATACCACGTTTCGAGTTGAACGTGCGAGTGAGTGTGCATGGTGGACCCGTGGCCGCTCGCAGATGGCGCGGCGATGAGGCGAGCGCCGCAGCCTGTGTTCGCTCGCGCTCGCATAACATGCGCCTTTGTAGCTGCTGTGGTGAGTTATGGAATCATAATCCCTTTGATTTATGATACAAAAGTGACAAACAAAGGTGTTATCTGACTAGTATGTGATAGCAGCCTAGCTCTTGTCAATAACACGAACAGTTTCAATCTTTTAGCTCTTATTGTAAAAAAGATCAATAGTTGTAGTTAATTTTAAAATTAAAGTTAATTAGTTATAAGACTGTATGATGATGGATCACTAAATTTAATATAGCATACTATCTTGTAGTCACAACGCTGTATAGTCATACAGCCTTTAACGTACGGCAGACTAAATGTCTTTACAACAACTTTACTTAACAAAGCAAATACTTATATATGGCAGATTATAATAGAATTGAAATTTGTCTCATGTGAAAAGTGCGTAAAATTTGGATCATTCCTCGAATTTGTTCCTTATACAGTAAAATGAAAGTTTCTGATCATCATTACCATGGGACATTTAAAGCAAACATTTTCTGTAAAACGCTTTAAGATTTTACTCTAAAACTTACGCGAACTAAGACGCAGGCGAGTACTAGTTAATTAAAAACAGATTAGCTGATTAATGCTGAATTATTGATGATCGTAGATTACTGCAAGATGAGTCGCAATTCATTGATCATGATCGGGCCGCGTGTCTTTGTGGTAAACGTGGTTAGTTTAATATTACCGATGTCTTTTCACAAACATAAAATCATATAATTATTTAATACAGCTTTTTAAGCTCATGAAGCATAATAAAATTCATTCAAAAATACAATCTAGCGAAATATATTGTTTTGGCAATCTGGAAAAGATAGAAACGACTTAGCCATTAAACATATAACGACAACAGCTGGCTGTCAAGAGCTAATTAATATTTGAATTGCTTAACTTTGAAAGGAACGAAATGTTATATACACTACGATAATGCTATCCATAAATTGAATAACGTCGACAATTGTCTCGATCGATGTTGATTTCTACGAGATACGTTTTTATTTTTATTGTAATAGCAAATGAAACTTATCATGCACGAAAGCAAATGATGTTGTTAAGTGATCGCAACAGTCCATGGACATCTGCATCCAACGTCAAAATAGGACTGAAGTCATATTTGACGTCGCACGTGAATCCAGTGTAGTCTGCCTAACCACATCCTTCAAACAAAAAGCAGTGCTCACACTGCTTCAGGGCAGAAAAGGTATTATTGTGGTGCCGCCACAGGCGAACCTTCGACATAAGATTACCACCATCAAATCAATAATATTTGTGTCATCAACAGTAGGCCAAGCTTGACACAACTGTTTAATCGTTATGATGTATGGTGTTAAACTAATAATATGGCCTTTATAGACATGATAAGATATTTAAATAATTTTACGTTTTATTGAGTATAAAATAAAAATATTGCTACGGTTCAACAAACACTATGTTTACGGGAGCACGGGATTTACTGTAACCTCTTCATTTTATTTAAAGTGCTTCTGTTTGTTGCAACCTTAAATGTAAAAAGAAATACATACTTGGCTCTGGCAAACTTACTTTGTGAACTTGGCAGATTCTTCAAAATTCAAAAGTTAGTCTACTTATGTCAGTTTACGAAATTGAAAGCGTGGGATGATCCACTTATTTGATAACACATTATGTTGGAGCGGTCACTGCCTATTTAGGAAGATCGCCAATTATGTTGCTTTTGACTCATGTGTACCTGCGTCGTTTTTATATTAACGATTTTAAACTTTTCTTCTCATGGTATTAAATTATTTAATACGTTTGGTATCCACCTTTTTTTGGTTTAAAATATTTTACAACGAAATGCACTTATATGAGGAATGTATTACATATCATTGTAATTTTAATTATTCATGTCACCCATGACGTATAATGTAGTTACGTATGACTACAATTTGGGCAGGACATTAACATATCCTCCAATTCCAACTGTAGATTTTTGACGTTATGTAAAAAAAACTAAAGGCCACAGATAGAAGTAAAAATCGTATTGCTTTGTAATATTTGCACCAAACGTGCGTTTCTTATTCGTATGGTCAAGGAGTGGAACATCCTGCCAGTGTCTGAATTTGAAATTGTTAAGTCATTTAAATACATATAGGTTTTTATATGTGATGGATACAGTTAAAACATAGCGCCTATTTAATCTCATGGGCAGGCCAAGGCACACTGCATTCATCAGTCATTATTTTGGCAATAGATAAATGGCGAGACACGAAGCCTGACTCAGACTGTCTTAACTGATTGTCGGTATTTTAAAATTGTACGTCAAAGAACTAACCATTGGATCCCGAGTAATGATAAACATTATAAAGGACTTAATGATAGGTTCACTAAACCGTGCTATAGATAGTAGCTTTAATTGCTTACAATGTAGCGCTGGACAAATAAGCCTGTTAATTAATAAAGTGGAGTAGAAGAGTTCTCAGTTACGCCGTAATGGGCCGGGCCGTGGACTCGAAAGTTGAGACTTCGAAAATAAAATGCTGCATCGCTAATATTGTATTGAATTACGTATTTCCGCTGGCTAAACTGTAATGGATTGCATTTATTGCCATATGTTTGGACAAGTTAGTTTAAAAAAATCGAGTAACCCAATGCCCTGTAGGCCAGATCAACCTTAAAACTTCTCACTATTGTCACATCTTTAAAGACTATCCTTTTATATCAAGACATACGAAAGTGTTTCCCCAATTTCGGATCAGATACGTTTATATTTACATCAACCATTTTGAGCTACTTTTGACCACACCTTTAAAGTTTTGTTCGACTTGAAACTTTCTCTGGCGTAGAATCCCGAAATGTATAAATAAATTTCTTAAATAATTCCACAGATAGTGTTCATAGAGTCTTGCCTTTTTTCACTCACTGGTCATCAAAAACCCAGGCACCTTCTTATTAAAATTTAGAATCTAGATAAAATCATTAAGCCGATACCAAAAGGCAAAATAAAATTAATGATTAGTAGACAACGGAACTATTTAACTAAATCATCTAAAGACTTGACATTTACTGCAAACAATGTGCCTCTGGATATAGAATGCTGTTAATTAATAAAGTGGAGGCGAAGCGCTCTCCGCGCCAATGAATCGGGTCGCGGTAAGCACCGCTTTTTGGTTCGACGGTTTTCTGCATAGCATTCAAAATTGTTTCATTACTCCTTTTTGCGTTGACTCCTACTGAGTTGTTTTACATGATGAATGTGTTCAAATGTAACTTCTAGGATAATTAGTACTTAGATAGGTTCCTTTAGGTAGGTTATCATTTAATATTACAACGTCAGTGCTTGAATTCCTGAGTTCCGATAGATTCTCGTATTTATAGATGACCAACTTTTGGTTTATTGGAGATTGATTATATACGTACATGGGATTTTATGATAGCTTCACGTAACACCGACCGATTATGAAAACATATTAGCTTGAAAGTTATTATATACCAATATTATATATTATATTATAAATATATCCTGTATCCTATTTAGTACTCATATATGAATAAATATATATTATTATATATAGTATAATAATTATTCATCCCCTATTTTACATGACAACCAGATTAACACATTTTTTCTTTAATCTTTTCCTCAATATATTAAAAATAAATTTACCCACAAACATTTTGTCATAAGAGTAATAAGTTGCAAACTACCGTCTAAAATGTCGACACTTAAAATTTTTAATAAACCAAAAAATAGGAATTCTGCAACAAATATGTATGTACTATCTTATTTTGCCAGGGGTGTTTGGGCTACCACAGAACGTTTTTGCTGTGTTAATTTTAAACTAAAGTTTTTTAATATAGTGGTGTTAATACTCAATACTCAATAATACTCAAGAAGTTAGAAGTACTATACACACATTTTGACATGGAATTATGTAGTTAGTACTTTTATAACAAAAAGTTGTGTACGTTATAAACCCACATTTGTTCATTTATTTGTGTCTGGTACCTGCACTTACGTGGCGAGCACCTGCAGCACAGCTAATGTTAAAATTAGTCATATTAACCTATTTTCATCGTAGCCTCATTCATGCTGATTCTGAATGTATGGTAGGTATCGAAGTAATGAATATGTAATAACAAGCCGATATATTTCTTTAAAAATGGGAGTCTGGTCTGTATCGTTGCGTAGTAACGAATATGTACGCAAAATGTATTTCGCAGTTTTCGCTTGATTCAGATTAGTTGCAATTTAGAAATTCAATTTGTTTTTTACTCGTTATCACGAATTCCAAAATTATAAAGATCTTGCTACTTTTGTATTCATTACTATCTTATTATGTACAATCATTACCTCTTTAATATATACGCTCGTTAGGAGTACAAAGATTCAATTTTATTTATATTTATACAAAAAAAAACAAAAACGTTCTCTACTATTGTTATATACAGTGGGCGGAGGTCGCAAGTCGTCGGAAACGGAGGAGCCTGCACGGCGGCCGGGCTCGCGTGCTTCCAGCGTGTCGGACGAGGGCGGGTTCAACGAACCCTCGCCTGAGGTGGTAGCGCGGCTCCGGCCCGCCGACTACCGCGAGCCGCCACTGCTTCTCACCAGCGATCACAGAGACGGGGAGCGCGCGCGCTCCGATCCAGACACGCTGTCTGTTTTGCAACAGGTAACTCTTGGGTTGCTATCTGTTGGAATACTCTAAGGCATGCCAGATAGTGTCTTATGATTGGAACACATTCATTCGAATGTTGGTACAACTTAATAGGTGGGGTGGTGGTGCTGCTGCAGTCAAATCTTTGACAAAGGGTTTTAGCATCTGCAATTGCATGGTGATAGATGATTGTTGAAACGACATAATATGTTAATTGTAAGTTTTAGTAGTATATCCGCCTGACGAAGTATAAAATGTTAACTTGCAGGATTCGGGCGTGGTAGTGAGCGAGGCGAGCCAGGGCTCCATCGAGGTGCTCGACAAGTCGACCACCAGTCAATGGAGTGTTTCCGAAGAGAACGGACCGGGCGAGGGCCGCGCCGCCGACGACGAAGACGGCGACATCAAGCAGCCCGACAGCATGACGCCCGATGAGGCCGAGATACTGCTTAGCTCCAGGTGACCGTACCCACTTAACCTGATGAACCAACAACAAAAGTACGTCTTTGGGATTTTTTTATTCAAACGGAACAGCAAACGAGCATGCAGGCCACCTGATGTTAAGTAGTCACTGCAGCCCATGGACATTCACATCAAACCTCGACAAGGATAGCAATCCTATCTGAGGTTGTATGTGGATGCGTTGCTACCCCAGAAGACTAAGTTGAAATGCCTCCTGTCCAGTATCGTC
>DWKW01001892.1:0-11806 GCA_018250115.1 Doberes anticus | reverse complement strand
AGTGAATGTAGACATTAACTTAGAAACCTATAAAATAACCTAGAAAATCAGTGCATGTGGATTGATAGTAGAACGAATTATTAGACTATGTTCGCCTGCGATTTGTTCATAATACTTCGTTGCACTCCGCTCTCGTCCACTGATTGCAGAGAAAGTGAAATGGTACACAACAATATTACAAAAATGATTCCTGAATATCCACAAAAATATTTCTAGTGCATTTCCTTTTTTAAGTGAAAGCTATTATCATTATACATTTCCAGAGCGGTTTTCAATATTCAAAATGTAACTTATCCAAATAAAGTTTAATCGCGAAAACGATCGACTTTTGCAATAAGACGCATAAAAGTTTTTATTTATAGCCTCTTTGAAATTACCGTTTGCTGTAACTGAGGCGCTAATCTCAAGTGGGTTCCAGCGATGAAATGAATGAGTCCCAGTTATTTATCTCCCGCTCTATACATACTGACGCAAATTAAATAGCATTTGAATTAGGACACGGTCAGGTTTTTTTATTGATTGGAATTTCTGTTAAAATTTATTAATGCTCTATTGCAAAGCGAAACGGTTTCATAAAATTTTACAATTAGATAACAAATAGGTTAGTGATAGTCTAGTAGTTAAGAATCTCGACCTCCCGATCTGGTGGGCCAAGGTTCAAACGGTACGCACCTGTAATTTTTATAAATTACTATCCATAATTATTTCTTAATTACTTGTTAATTAATTCTTGTATCTGTAGCGACAGAATAACATCGTAACAGTTTTGCTGATAGCGCAAACATAACGTTTGTTAGTAATTGTCTGATGCGATGATTACCTTAGTACCGCGAACTCACACCTGAACTAGCCTTTACCTATACTGTACCTGTGTTTCGATTTAAAGAGTGTGGTTAGGCAGAAGACACCGGACAAGAGGCATTCCAACTTAGTCCACATGGGCAACGCGTCCACATACGACCTCAGATAAGAATTTCGTCCTATTTTTGATATAGAGTCCATGGGTTGCAGTGTTTAGGTGGCCTGCATATGCTCCTTTTGCTATTCTATTAACATTTAAAAAAAAACCTAATCATGTATCCGTGTAATTCTGGGATTTTCCAGTGTAATTCTGGATTGGTGATCACCGACACATAGTTTTAGTCTCACTACATCCCAGTAGTGAAATCGAAAAACATAAAACTTGCATGTCTATAACAAATTTTACGAGAAACATCCTTCAAGTTCTTTTTAGGAATGTGAAACATAAAGCAATATTTCAAAACTTTTTAAGGTTTTCTTTTATTATAACACAAGCTATTATGGTATAGCTTTGTGTTCGCCGTAGGTACCACCATATATTTCTGCCGTAAAGCAGCAGTATAATCAGTTTTGTGTTATTGAATGTTGTTATGTTTAGGCGTTCCACCTACAGGATCGTTGATCGTAATCTAATATTCTTTGGATTATCTCTTTCAAGTTGAGCTTTACTGGTAGTTTCACTTTTTTATTAATTTTTCCCCCGAGTCTTAAGTCTTATGTCGAAGGCTCGCCTGCGGCGACACCACCGTTGCGCCTATTTCTTCCGTAAAGTAGCAGTGTTAGAACTGCTATGTTTCGGTTGGTTAGGCAGAAGACACCGGACAAGAGGCACTCCAGCTTAGTCCTCATGATTAGCAACACATCCACATACGACCTCAGATAGAACTTTAGTCTTTGTTGAGATTTTATGTGGATGTCCATGGGCTACAGTGAACACTTAACATTAGGTGGCCTGCATGCTCGTTTGCTATTCTAAAAAAAAACCAAAAGATTTCCTATACAAGTAGAGATAGAATAAAAGAAAAGGTTAAACTTAATTGCACCCTCCATTAGTGTCACCGACAACTAGCGGCCTTAGTCACGGATACCACAGATTCCAAGAAACCAAGAATGAGCAGTCTTGTTAATGTCATTGCGTCGAGGAAGCGCATGGAATTCGTTTGAATTTGAATGTAAATTTGGTGAGACATATTCGTATCGCAATAGATTTTGATATAATCGTGATATTTTGTATGCTTGATTGATAACTATTGTTGCTTTACTGGAACGCAAATGTTCTGTGGTTAAATGTATTTGCGTGAGACTTACGAGATACCAAGCTTACGTGCAAGATACCAAGAATAAACAGTTACGCGACTGTTTTACTTACCGTTGCGAAGTTAAATGATAATTGAAGTTCGAGTATCATGATATGAAATTGAAAAATGTTATTAAAAAAAAAATACATTTACTTTAGTTTTGTGGAGTTTTTCAAATAGTCGTCAAGACCATTGTTTCATTAAAAGATTTGTTACATTACATAATTTTTTTTTTTTCGATCTCTAATTTCCATAATCAATACTTGTCGAAGATATTTTTCAGTCAATTTTTTTAACGTAAGGAAGAAACGTGGTTCCATTACCTCTAATAGTTCCAATTATGTTAACGTTATCCATTTAGTTATCCGCATTACTCCCAGTTACTGTGCAGATCAGATTGGCCAGTCGCCAAGAGACGAAAAACTATCCGACTAATGCTTAGGTAGTAACATTCATGTTAAATATGTTGATACATAATCACTCATTTCTCTCTACAATCTATTTAACAGCTGGCAGAAATAAGTCATGCATTGCTTAAGTGTGATATCTTGTTCATATATGTAAGCGGTAGCTAATGAGGATTTGACGACAGAATACTCGTAATCTTCGCTCCTTGAATTATATCTAACAACCATGATCATTGATTAAATTGTAATATCATCATTGAATGAAGACCGTTTTATTAATATGACCATATTTCTCAACTAAAAAATTGGTCAGCTCGAATGCAATTAAAAAAAACTCGTCGATGAGCATTATAAGTCATAATAATGTATAATTAATTCCGTAATATTGTTCGTAAAATAATATTGTGAAGAATTTAAGTTTTTGTTTGTAAATATCAGATGTAACGTTTTATAGTTTTATTAATATTGGATATGTTAAATTAAATATACTATACTACGCCAATTAAAATAAAAATTTGATTGTGGTAGAGTCTTATGTCGAAGTCTGGTACCACCGCAGATATTCAGCCGTAAAGCAGCAGTGTGAGAATTGCTGTGTTTCGGTTCGTCGATATGTAACAGTCGTCATCTGTTCACATTCTATGCTACTTCTTGCATTGAACGTGCGACTTGTGTTACTTGGTATGTTAACGTATGACGTGGGGCTGTTCAGAGGCGTTAAGAGAGTTGTTTTGCAACTATCCTAGGGAATGGTGATCACTCACCTTCAGATGGTCAGTATGGTGGCCTATGTATTAGTCTACAATATACGAAAAAATAAATAAGAGTAGTGCAAAATGACAAGTTGTTTTGCTTCGCTTTTAATGTTATCAGTTAGCAAACACGTTGTCATCAATATTCGCGTATAAAAGTGGCATAGCGAGTGTGTTCGAGCCTTCAGTATTACACGGCTAAGTCAGCAGGTGAGCAAACCCGAAGAGCTTATCTGATCAGTCGCCGGCGGACTTGTTGCGCTTAACGGATTCCATGTCACGTTAAAGTGTAATGGATTACCGTTAACAAGTTCTATTATAATTGAATTAAAAAAATTCAAGTTCATATTACTAAGTTCTTTGAGTAGTGTTTAGTGTTACAGAATTGTCAGTTGATAGAGTCTCATGTCGAGGACTCGCCTGCGGCGGCTCCACCGCTGCCTCTTTTTCTGCCTTAAAACAATAGTTTCTGTGTTTCGTTTTGAAGGATGTGGTTAGGCACAAGAAATTGGACCCGATGCAATCCAACTTAGTCCTCTGGACATAGCAACGCATCCATAGACGACCTCAGACAGAATTTTCGTCCTAGTTGAGGTTTGATGTGGATGTCCATGGGCTACAGGGTCCTGCATGCTAGTGTGGATCGTATGCCGTTAATATAACAAAAAACAACTTTAAAAAACCCAATAAATATGTATAATTTTCAGGGAATTTGTTCCACATCCTGTACGTTTGTTCGTGACAAAAACGATGAGTAAAACATACAGTTAACAACCGCCACGTGTCCTCCTGATTTAGATGAAAACAGTTGCCGACTGCCACGTGTCCATCTGGTTTGGATGAAAACAGTTGCCGACTTCCACGTGTCCACCTGGTTTAGATGAAAACAGTTGCCGACTTCCACGTGTCGTACTGGTTTGGATGAAAACAATTATCGACTGCCACGTGTCCACCTGATTTGGATGAAAACAGTTGCCGACTGCCACGTGTCCGTACTTGTGCGGTGGAGGAAGAGTTTTTACACTGTTTATATTGCGTGCTACTTAAGTAATGTAAAAGTATCTGCAGACGTGATCAAAGTACGGTACAATACGTACGACTTTTGTATGAAGTAACACCAATCTAATCTGAAAACATAAAGCTTTCTTATTCCAGACTGTGGATAAATTTGAGAACTCTCTAAGTGTGTGTGGAAACGTGCTTATAATAAGAATTTTACGATTGTCTTTGATGTAAGATCTAGTAGAAGCAAAGAAATAGTGTATTCTTATATTATTACTTTTCTTATCTCGCATTACATTATAAAACGGAATATACTGTTGGGATCTGACCTACTTTATCTGCACTCTTCGTCAAATAGCAATTTTATTACAGTAACGTGTTATTTTGCGAACATAGCTCTATACCTGCAATGCAAGATAATAAAGTTAAAGTGCTTAAAAAAGTATTTTTTTGGTTTTAATGATATTTGAGTTTTTAGAGGGTTTAATGTAAAATTTGAGTTCAAATGTAGACACAACATATTAAATATGATTGAAAATGTACTTCAAAGTTCTCCATTGAGAACGAAGGGAGAATTTTGGAATTCAAGATTAAATGCACTGTTTAAGATATTGATGACAGAAAAACATAATTTTTTTTTTATTTAAAATTAAAAAAATATTGCAGATTTTTACAGGATTTTTTTTATTTACACGTATATAAAAAGATATACAGACATAAAAAAAATCGGCGTATAAAATTGAAATAAACGCTTATCTAGTGGTAGAGTCTTACGTCGAAGGCTCGCCTGCGGTGGCTCCTACTTGGCAGTGTGAGCACCACTGTGGAAGGGTGTGGTTAAGCTGAATACACTGACCAGGATTTCAATTTAGTCGTCAAATGAAGCAATGCATCCGCGTACGATCTGAAATTTTCATAGGACTTTGGATTTATTTGAGGCTGGGTGTGAATATCCATGGACTCTAGTGATCACTTAACATCAGGCGGCCTATATGCTCGTTTGCCACACAATCGGAAATAGCGTAAACCCGTATATCGCGTAATACGGGATACGTTCCAATACTATTCGATATTCATTCATAAACTATAAATTGGGAGCTATCAATACGTTGGATATAATAGGAAAGCGTTCAACAATAAATAAACGGTGCTCGTAAATTCCTGCCAACGCCTTCCGGGCGAGTTCGCATTGAATCGGTAACGTTTTAATTTATCAATTTATCGTGTCTTTTACACGACGTGTTAATAAAATTAGTATCCATTTTTATTTTATATATGTATTTATTTGCAATTTTTTTTTATGCAAAAGGAATAGCAAACGAGCATGCAGGCCACCTGATGTTAAGTGGTCCCTTCAGCCCATTGACCTCAACTAGGATAGAAATCCTATCTGAGGTTGTATGTGGATGAGTTGCTACACCAGAGGACTAAGTTGAAACGCCTCCTGTCCAGTATCGTCTGCCTTACTACACCCCTCAAACCGAAACACAGCAGTTCTCGCACTGCTGCTTTACGGCAGAAATAGGTGCAGCGGTGGTGCCGCCGCAGGCAAGCCTTCGACATAAGACTCTACCACCATCATAAGATTATTTTGTTGGACGCACAGCTCAGTTAGATGAAACGTCGTGTCGTTATTAAAAATAGAAATTGTATTTTCTTCTACCTTAGATAATAATATCTGATTTCCTACATTATCATCCTCAACATCATCACCGTCAACCCATTCTACGGGCGTGGGTCAACTTTTACAGATGAGAGGGTTTTAGCCACCGCCTACTGTAGCCACATGCCTTTGAGAACCTTATGGAGAAATCTTAGCCGTGCAGGTTTCCTCACGATATTTACCGTTAAAAGAAGTAATAATTAATTTCGAATACGCAAATGACTTCGGTAAATTTTAAAGTGCTTTTGGATTCGAACTCCAACCAATCGAAGCGGGATGTCGTGGCTCTTAACCACTAGGCTGTCGCTGCTCTTTCTTCCTACATGTGCTACGCTTAGGGGGCTACAGAACAGTGCTGCTTTGTGTCAGAATCGCATTAGCTATGGTTAAGAAATCAGAACCTTGGAGATACATCTATTCTATTTTTATATCATCCTGTTTTCTTCATTATCTATTCATTCTTAGCATCAACTAATATCTATGTAAATGAATTTAATAAATATTTATTTTTATGAGATTAATTGGAAATTTTGTGACGGCTAATTTATTGAAAATTTAGTAAACTAATTGAACGTAGCGAAAAAATTGTGTCTTTATTAATTAGTTACCTTTTCTTCGGCCCATTTAGGTAAGCGTTGTATCAAAGTGTTTCTCATTTAAGTGAATTCAGTAACATTTTAATTAATCCCCACTTCGTCGAAGTCGTTGTCTGTATGAAACAGGCTTCACTGTTAATTGAATTTGAATCGCAGTTCTCGGGGAAAACATTTGAAAGGATGTACAATTTGTTGATTTTAATGTGTATAGACGTGCGTGGTGTTTCGGATATACTACTACTGTTATTATATGCATCGCAAGTTAAGCCGAGAGTTTTTTTTCCGCCGATTTCTTTCTTTCTAGCTGGACATAACTAAGAGGGTACTCAAATCCGATGATTCTGCTCTTCGTCAATATAATATAATATATGATACATGATGAAATAATCCTTTTAGTACAAATCGTAGATATTATATAAGTGCGGTTAATTCGTGAGACAAAGCGGGTTATCATTTATTTCTAATACGTACTTAACTTCGAAAAATCAAAATTGCATGTTAGGAATCGAACTCGGATCCACTAGACTGGTAGGTCGGACTTCTTAGGTCTAGCCTTAGGCTATCATTGCTTTAAACGACTTCAAATATCGACATTGCTACAATTGTATATCGTTAAAAACCAATACACATAGCTATTTAAAAAGATTGGACTAATAAAACGAAATTCCTTGTACGTCTTACTCTATCAAGTAAACGACTGCTTGTTAGTATCGTGATGTGCGAAGTAACTCAAACAGTAATTAGCACTTCGTAGTTTCGTGATGGTAAGCTTCGTTTTCAGTTTTCAACACAATTAGCATTAAGTGCAATGATTCCCCTTCAATTTGATGCTTCTGTTTTAATTACCCTTTAATGTGCTTAATTATCTTCAACCCATTACTGTACCACTGCTGGGTATGGGTCTCTCCTCAGATATGGGAAGGTATAGGCCATAGCACACTACGATGGCAAATTGCGGATTGACATGCTTTTGAGAATATTACGGAGAATTCTTAGTCCATAAACTTGCACAACAAGATGGTATCCTTCACAGTTAAATAAAGTGATAATTTATTACTAATTTGTTGATAAAAAAAATTCTTCTGGGCAAAGCTAGACTACATGCAGAAATGCTCTGCGCCTATTTTTGCCGTGAAGCAGCATATTACGGTCCAAAGAGTCCAAAAATTGCACATTTAGTAATTTAGATGTTCTATCCAGTTCCTCACCATTAACAACGCTGCGTATGTCTTCAGATCGAGACTTCGTTGCCTTTGAGAAACTAAGGGATGCAGTTAATACTTAACGTCAGGCAGTCTGCATGATAAATCGAAATGATAATAGCAAATAACATATAATCGAACAAATTAACTTACTGGACCTCTTAAACTTTGCGTCTGTAGCCACAAATCTAGAGTTTATATGCAATTCCAACAGTTGCAGCCAAACAGTAATTAGAGTAGATCGTAACTCTTGTCAACTTCAATCTTGGACGGTACTTACTTGTAGTACTTCGTACTTCTACTGTGGACTCCTATTTTTGCATGTCATATCTAGTACCACTGATAAAATTAATGATAGTCGATCTATGTAGTGATCTCTGAACAGATGACGTGTATTTTACGATTTTTGACTGTTTGTTTGTTAATGCAAAAAAACTTCAGCGTTGGAGCATTTCAATGGAACTTACACAGTTTTATAACGCATAAATAAGTACTGCTACGAGTTTGAATAAGGGCATTCCAGTTGACCAAGACACTACCTGACCTCCCTGTACTGTAAGGCTTCTTCCACAGGGTTGGTAGACTTTAAATACCTTTGAGAAAACTAGTATGTTTTCGTTAACGATTTCCGTAATGTTATCCAAAAGCAAGTGAAGTCCACCAGCAGTTGGCCAACGTGGTCGACTATTCTTATCCAGAATGAAACCCTGTCCTTCATTGTACAAAAACAGATTAAGTTTTTACTCTGTTACAAAATAAGTAATTATAAATTATACGACATCCTCAATGACACGGTATATACTGGTCGAATTTTTCAATGTCATCTCTTGACAAAATTATGATGCAAATTATATGCTTACTCATAAAATGTCGTGCCCACACGGCGCCCAACACCCCTTATTGCTTCATTTCGTGCGGCCGACAATCAATCTTTTGATAGTTTTGTAAATGGACGACATTGACTGGTTCCGCAGTACACGCGAATATGTTAGTCCATTTGTCAAAAATAATGTAGGTGCGGTTAAAATATACCGGCACTTTCATAGTACGAGTAGTTCATTTGCTTTTTTTTTCATTCAAACTGAGTAGCAAACGAGCATGCAGGCCACCTGATGTTAAGTGGTCACTGCAGCCGATGGACATCCATGTCAAACCTCAAGTAGTATGGAAGTCCTATCTGAGGTTGTAAGTGGATTTTTTGCTACTCCAGAGGACTAAGTTGGAATTCCTACTGTCCTATGTCTTTTGCCTAACTACACCCTTCAAACCGAAACGCAGCAGTTTTCACACTGCTGCTTTACGGCAGCGGTCTTGCCATTTGATGGTGGTAGAGTCTTATGTCGAGGGCTCGCCTGCGACTCTACCACTATCGATTAACATGAATAATACTATTAAAATTCATTGTCATCAACAGAAAATACAAATATTATATTATACACTTACAACGCGACTGACGACGCATCTGACAAAGCCAAGTTAGTAAATAATTATTATCTGTGCCAATATCGTATCGTAGAGTGTAGAAACATAGCAACCTGTAACCACTATGAGGTCAGATTTAAGGATTGATATCTGATTTCGGTTTTGTGGCCGTTGAAGCGGAGTGTTGATTGATTGATAGCGAGCGTACTGGTTATTAGCTATTTTAAGTGCATTCCGAACTATTAAAGGTACTGTGTTTCTTATATTTCCTCAAATTTCTTCTTTCAATTATCATTAATTATTAATTTCAATTATCTTTCTTCTTAAAATGTGGACAACTTATAGCGCTGTTATTATAGCGCACAGTTTCAAAGGTCAGATTTGCTGTAAAGGGTCGTATGGAGATTTTAATCTTCTGTCTTCGATTATTTCATACGAGCCAATGACATAAAATGTATCCATCATACACGGTTTAAGCTATGAAAAAAAATTGCGTTACGCATTTTTATCTTTTAATAAAGGTGTAATTAATGTCTACGTGACGTTTGTCTATTTATTTATTAAAAGTTATTCATAAACGTTTAGAGCACTAACCTACCTCTGTAATAGCCAGGCTGCCAGTAGAGACATATTTTAAACAGTTGGATTCCTGAAATTTTACAAATTCTCTACACTACAAATTAATTTAAAATGAATTGTAGGTCGAAAGCTCGAAAGCCAACCGCATTTAAATCACAACAATACAAATAATTTGCAAGTAATAATAAAGCAACTGAGTTAATATTATCCAATTTCATACTTGTTATGGTGAGATGAGAATTAAAAGTAACAACTGTGTTTCTATCCATCCAATTTTGTATACAAAACAAATTATACATATTATAAACAAGGCAACGAATTATACAAATCTAGTATCCAATTGTACAAACTGACAGCCCTGCTCTATAACGCTGTCGTGAGTTAAAGATGGCCCATCACCCTAGTTTGACGGTACTATTAGGCCGTTATTATTAGCCCTTTATTAGGGTCTTCAATCATTAATCTGTCAGATACAGACACAGTCACAGAAAGAAACACCACCAACCGATAAGGGTATTATTATTAGGTAATTGAAGAATCTCTTCCGACCTGACCTGACAGCCTAAGCCGAGGATGTCTTGCAGGAGACACTCTCAGGTCGGTCGCATATCCCATCGTCGCCCTCTTCTTCTCGGAGCGGAGTTGCGTATTCAGTTCGCGGCTTTCACCTGCGACGCTCTCTCTCACTCCTGCCCCTCCCCCACTCACTTTAAGTCTGGTTAAGCCCTTCCGGTTCCCCACAAAAAACTCTGTGAAGCTGTAAAAGCCAATAGGGCATGTACAGAAGTACCTTCTTCAGTAAGGATTATGATGAATAACATCGTTAGTAAAGCATAACTAAATGTGTGACTTTAAGTATTGATTAAGATTTAATTCTCTATTTATTTTTAGTGATTGACTGACTTACCTTAAACGATGGTGGTAGTGGTATGTGGAAGGCTCATCTGCGGCGGCACTAATTTTACACCTATTTCTATCGTAAAACAGCGATGTGAGCATTGCTTTATTTCGGTTTGAAGGGTGTGGGTTAGGCAGAATATAGGGGACAGGAGGCATTCCAACGAATACCTCAGGGGTAGCAACGCGTCCGCGTACGAGATCAATAGCACTTTGCTCGTATTCGAGGTTGGATATGGATATCCATAGGCTGTGTGCACTCAACCCTAGATGACCTGCATGCTCGTTTGCTACTTCTTTTTTTAAAAAGCAATATCCAATTTTATGCGGTGCCATCGACAAACTCGACATCGACATCGACGACATCGACAAAGACCGTTTTTGAAAAAAAAATATGACGTGTTGACGTATACATTTTTGATAACGCATTAGTACAAGGTCTTTTTTCGTTCCAGTCACGGGAACTGTTGAAACATGAAACGTGGTGGAGAAATTTCGTTGCAAAATTTGACCAACCGCTAAGTAACAAGTGAAATTTAATATGCGATTATTGGATATATTATTGATAGGACTCGTAATACTTTTGGATACGAAATGTGCCTAGTTTTGTTATTTATTTTAAGTGTAAAATATGCACTTGGCCTGTTTTTTACTTATTGCTTGGATCCCTGGCAAGATGACAAACACGTGTCGTTGACCCACATAGAACCCACTCGAAGATATTTTCAAGCAACGTCTAGAATAATAGAAGATGCGTTTCAATGTTGCTTTCTCATAACGGTCTTCATGAATGAGAACATATGATTCAAGATAATGCATAAAGCATTCATGATAATGGGAATGTTACTTCACATATAGTGCTTGGATGGATGCAACTTTCTTACGATAAACGATCCGTATGGAGCAGTGGTCAACGTACCCGTCTGCCGTTGGAGGGTCCCTAGTTTTAATTATTCAATTAATTTAATGGTCATAAGCATCTCGACCCCGCTACGTTGGGTAGAGGTTCAAATAACGGCACGCAGCTCTATTGCTCGAAATATTGTATATTCAAAATTTTCGAAATTATGTGCGTATTATGGATTAATTATTACTCGCTTTAACGGTGCAGGAAACCTGCATGCCTAAGAGTTCTCAAAGGCATGAGAAGTTCGCCTATCCGCACTTGGCTAGCGTGTTTTACTATG
>DWKW01001891.1:0-11807 GCA_018250115.1 Doberes anticus | reverse complement strand
CCTCGGGAGTTGCAACGGATGAATGGGCATGGAGCAATGGTTGAATGTGGACGTAGAGGGGCTGTAGTGACAGCTGAACACTAAGGCCTGCATGCTCGTTTGCTGTTCCTTAACATAAAAATCGCTTCTAGCATCTTGGTCACGGTAAGATAACTAAATCCCTTTATAGTCAGCGCGTGAATGTGACAGTTCAAACAGCTGTAACAAGAATTCTTAGAATATAATAGCACATTTGCTGTGAGAATGTAAATTTCTTAGTTGAATAAGGATAAAAGCCTTAGAAATCTTGAATAGCATATCCTATAACGACGGACTGGTCACATCTGCATCATCATTTTTTACTGCCGTATGTAACAGTAAGTTTTCTTTATCCGCAGTTCTATGGATTTCCGATGGAAATTATTATTGAGAACTCAAAATTATCTCCTGTCTGTGTACGAAAATTTGGTAAATACCCATTACCATTTAGTGTAGTTAGGCAGAAGGCCCTGGACAGGAGGTATTTCAACTTAGTAGTTAGTTAGTAGTAGGAGTAGCGAGGTATCCACATACCGGAATTCCGTCCTAGTTGAGATTTTATGTGGATGTCCATGGGCTACAGTGAATACATCCGGTGGCCTGCATGCATGCTTGCTATTCCATTTGAAGAAAGAAAAACCGTTAAACTGAGTCGGCTCCTACGGCAGTGAGCTCTTTGGGACCCTATGTTTGTATGGATGGATGTTCAACTGTAGCGTCGCTCCCAGTGCACGGATTTTGACAAATAAGGTTTCTATCAATTTTTCTTCCTTGTGTGATTGTTTTGGAGTGGTGAAACTCCACTACTCCCTTCAAACCGAAACACAGCAGTTCTCACACTGCTGCTTTACTGCAGATAATAGGTGCGGCGGTGGTACCCCCGCAGGACAACCTTCGACATAAGACTACCAAAGTTTAATGGTTTCGGTCGACTGATAGAACGATTGATATTACTGACTTAATATTGATAGAGCCGTAGCCGTAGCCCAAGCCATAGATTAAAAAAAATAATGAAATTATTAATAGCACAACAAAATATCGCAGAGAATACCACAATCACTAAGCCGTATACCAGTATTGTGGACAATTTTTCATAAAATCGCGACAATTTTAAGAGAAAATTGCCGAGATGTGATTACGTCAGCACTGTTCAAGTGTCACGGGTGTCATGTGCTTGAAAAATGTGGTACAATTGTTCCGTAAAAGAATTGTAGCAGATGGAATTTTGGAATTGAAGGTTGCTTTGTTGCTATTGTACAACAGTTTGAAACATATCAGGAATCTAATGAGACAGGACCAATTGTCGAAGTGAGCCTTGCGCTTGACAGTCGGAGGCGGTAGTTTAGTAAATATTAAGCTTATTTTGAATGCGATTGATAAAAATAAAAACAGACAATTTAAATTAAACAGACAGAAGATCTTATGGCAAGTATTTTGATTATTTCGACATAATTTGTTTTTTTGACAATTATTGAAAACTTCCAGAGTTTTTCACCGCCGTTTGTTACGGAGTGTCCGATTTGATCTATTTTCAATAAAAGGCTACGAGTATTGGATAACTGAAAAGTTTAAAAATCTGAATGTCTGACTATAAAAGTATTTCACACCTACTAAAATCTACTCAAGTGCAAACATATTCGTGCATTACAAAATTAAATGTCCGTTGTCGAGTTTCGTGCCGTCGTCCACATTAACCCAATAAAAGCCTTTCTAGGCCATGTTAAACTCACCCTTGTTATTATATCCGAGTAAGACAAAACCCGGCTTACAAACCATCATTGTTATGAGTCTAGCGAACGACGTTAGCAACACAACACCGCGTACATTACTAGCTGTGGCCACATCTTCTATTGCAACACGAAAGGTAGCGAACAATGTATCGCGTTCGATGTCATGAAATATCTTTGCGCATCATGCAGCTTCAACGTTAAAGCTAGGGATTACGGCAGCCATGTTGTCAGAGATAAGGCACGCGTATAAACCCTAGAAGCCTACATGAAAGGGCGCGTTGACTAGTGCGATCTCGTGAATGAGAGAATTACATTTCTGTTGAAGCGTTTCAGAAGCACTTAAATATAATGTGGAGTAAAAACGTGAAAAGTATCGTAGATGACATTCAATTGCGAATGGAATTTCATTTTTTACATCAAAGTAGAAGCAAATGCAGCAAGTGAGCAAATCCACTAATCTATATGCAGTGAAAATCCGCATTGAATTTCTAATAAGACTGACGTCTTATCTGTGACAGTAAGTGGAATGACCCACTCAGGGTAATCTGCCTAACTACAGCCTTCAAACCGAAGTACAGCGGAGTTTACACGGCCGCTTTACGCCAAAAGTTGGTGCACGGGTGGTGCCAAACCGCGCGAGCCTTGAAAATAAGGTGTTACCACTAATGTATTACATTTCCTGGTTATTTATTAAAGTCTGTTGAACTGAAATAAGAAGCCTTTTGTAATATTGTGTGATGATACAAATATTTTTATATAAACACAATGCCATAGAATTCTCTAAGCCCTTTTGAACGGAAGAGCCCTTTTCTCAAAAGTAGGACGATACAAGTTGCTGCTTCACTTTTGTTTGTCGACTGTGCAGTCGTCGCAACGTTTGAATAGTTCTTTTGTCGGGAAAAATGTTGTTAGTTGTATTAATTAAAAATATGTTTTTATTGAAAATATATCTATGATCCGTGTCGAGAAATCTCTAAGTATTGGCCCATGGACATCCACATCAAACCTCAATGGAATTCCTATCTGAGGTTGTATGTGGATACGCTGCTACTCCAGAGGACTACGTTGGAATACCTCCTGTCCAGTGTCTTCTGCCTAACTATGCCCTTCAAACCGAAATACAGTTGCTCTCACACTACTGCTTTACGGTAGTAATAGTCGCAACGGTGGTTCCTCAAAAGACTTTACCACCTTCCTACTCGAATTGGTCAATCAAAATTGTACCGAACCTCAATTTTAATTTGATTACAAATCAATATTAATTTTAAGCTCAAAAGAAGTAATCTCAAACGACAATTTCTGAGATCGGTTACATTCTCCCACCCTTGAGAACGGGTCTCCTCTCAGAGATGAGAGGTTTCAGGCCATAGTCTACCACGTTGGCCAAGAGCGGGTTGGCGGATATCATATGTCATTGAGAACGTGTAGAACTCGCAGGTACGCAGATTACTTCACGATGTGTTAATTCTCGTTAAAGCGAGTGATAATTAATTTTTAATCCGCACAAAATTTCGTAAAGTAATTGGTGCGTACTAGGATTTGTACCCCGACACTCCGGCGTAGTTGAGATTCTTAACCACTAAGCTATCACTCACTTGATTTCACGGTATGAAAGGAAAATAAAAACAATCTCATACCTCTACTGGTATGGCAAGTAAATAACTGTGAAAGAGACCCTTCCTTACACAGCTCCCAGCGAACCAAACCATTGGGTGTCTGGAAGGCATATTATTTTTTAATTTGATTCCCTAACCCTACCAGACCCTTCGATGTTATTTATATTTAATTCCGTCCGAGCATCTGAGGATACACATGGATTGAAAATGTTTAGGAGGGGTTCGAAAGGCACTGACTCAAAAGCATGTGTATTTTGTCGAACTAAATAATTAAGTTTTGTTCCAAAAATGAAAAAGGCTTGTTTTTTTGTTATTATACAGAGTTTTATTTCTATTTATTTCACGGAATATAAACGAGCATGCAAGCCACCTGATGTTAAGTGGTTACTGCAGCCCATGGGCATCCACATCCGACGTGAAATAGGACTGAAGCCCTATATGAGATTATACGTGGACTACTCCTATACGTGCTTCTCCTGAGGACTAAGTTGGTATGAATCTTGTCCAATTTATTCTACCTAACCACACCCTTCAAACGGAATCGCAACGGTGCTCACACTGCTGCTTTACGGCAGAAGTAGGAGCAGGGCCAGACGAAGCTTTGATATAAGACTACCACCGTCAGACCGTTTTGGTTTACATAATGCTTTATTCAATTTTATTTTGATGTAATTTGATCGGTTAGATCTACCATTCTTTTTTAACTGTGCACATCCATTTAATGTTAAATGTTGTAAATGTTAAGTGTATGTCTGCAATTTAGTGAGATGTTTTTTTTTAACTTATAGATGCTTACAGGATACCTTAACAATAATTGGTATTATTTTTATTGTCCGTCTATTTGTCTTATATCAGACAATAATCGCTAATACATGAAAGGGTTCAAATTTCATGGAATTTTATTTAAAAAAATATGAACCAATTTTAAGTTAACTAGGCTATATAAAACATCAAAAAAAATTATCCAAGGGTTATCGCATAGATAACTTATGTTTAACTGATACATTTGAAATTTGGCATACTTATTCTATCATATTTTAAATCAAACTTTAAAGTATGTTTTTTTCTGTATTTTAATAGACGAAATAGCAATTCGTATTTTCTTATCTTAATAGAATAGCAAACGACCATTCAGGCCACCTGATGTTAAGCGGTCACTGCAGCTCATGGACATCCACATCAGACCTTAACTAGGACGAAAGTCGTATCTCAGGTCGTATATGGATGCGTTGCTTCTCATAAGGACTAAGTTGGAATGCCTCTTGTCCGGTGTCTTCTGCCTAACCACACCCTTCAAGCCTAAACACAGAAGTTCTCACACTGCAGCTTTACGGCAGAAATAGGTGCGGCGGTGGTGCCGCCGCAGGCAAACCTTCGACATAAGACTCCACCACCATCAAAATACCTCTCATGGAAATGACTCTAATGGAAAAAAAAATCCTAATTGCTTCTACCCGGGTTACACCCGTATTACGTGTTTGAAGGTGATAGAGTCTCAAATGTGAATGTCCATGGGCTGCCGAGACAACTTACAATCAGGTGACCTGAATCCTCGTTTGGTATTCTATTGGTATATAATACTTAGGTCCCTAAATATAATCATAATTCTTGGGTATCCCAATTATGAGTAGCACTTTAGTCGCCATACCCACTTCTAGGATCACAGTTCGTAGTGGTTTGAGGATGAGGTTCAATAAAAGGTCGAAGGACAAGAATGTACACACCTTCTCACAAAGTGATTAATGCTTGGAAGTTTTTATTTCATTTCGTACGATCACTATCAAATAAAATGGTAAGTGTGAGTTTATCAGTAAAACTCATTTTATCAATCTCAAGAGAATTGTTCCAAAACAATAGGATAACAGTTGTCAAATCTTCTATCTGTTTACTGCAAGGTTGATCCGATGTAACAAAATGTTATGGATCAAAGCTAACGTTTCTAACAAAATATTTCCAAGGGTCGAGACAAATCGGAGCTTTTGAACCTCAATTTCATTACGGGAAGATCTATAGGAATCTTTATTTATTGCTCCAAAAGATTCAGCTACTTCTGCCAATTCATCATCTATACTGTCTTTCTTCATGCCAACCCCTGTCATTTTATATTTTCTATAATCCTCTTTGCCAAGAAATCTGTGAAGTTTTCCTATATATTGAAGTACTTTTATTCCTCTTTATGAGGTAGGATCGGTCGTATTTTATTGCAGCAATTGATTTGGGTTAAAGACTTTTGATTCATTATTTCATTGTATTTTGTTTTCTAACATTACGATGGCCACCGCTGCACCTATTTCTGCCGTAGAACAGTAGTCTGAGAACTGCTGTGTCTCGGTTTAAAGGGTGTGGTTAGGCAGAAGATACCGAACAAGAGGCATTCCAACTTAGTCCTCATTAGTAGCAACGCATCCACATACGACCTGAGATAGGACTTTCGTCCTAGTTGAGGTTTGATGTGAACTGCAGTGAACGTTTAACATCAGGTGGACTGCATACTCGGTTGCTATTCTATTAACATAAAAAATAACGTAAAAGCTTATAATAGAATGTTCACAGATGATTTGCTTTGGTCGATTTGGAACTTGAGGTGTTCCGTTGTCATCAACTTCAATATACGATGATTACGAACGCTTAAATTTAATTTAATAATATCATAATATGAGTGAAGTTAAAGAAAGAAAAACTAGATGCAATTTTTTGTTTAAAAATGCAGACGAGTCCATTCGAGTTATGATCCTTTAATTTTTGCCATCGCCACATTGACACAGCCATTGATATAATTTCAGCTATTGTATGATCGGTTCTTTCATTACTACTACTTCGAAGTCAACGAGCAAATAATTTTGGCCAGGTATCGTACAAATTTCGTATTAAAATTTTTGTCACCTTGTCTGCTATGACCCTACTTTGGCCCACATTTTCAAGTGCCCCGTCGTTCGAAAAGGTCACGATATATTATTTCCCAGCGGAAATCCCTGAGCTGCCCTGAGCTATTAATAACGGGTTTTCTTTGCCAACGCTACATGCATCTGACAGTAACGATCGCACTTTTACTCTGTCATTTATCGTGTAGACCGCTTTTTTTTATTAAAATTTTTCTTTCCGTGAACTTTTCTTAAATACCCATTGGGTTTTCGCGAAGTTTCATTTTTCACGTCGAGTAGGGAAAATATGCAAAGGCGGAATTAGTATTCTGATTTCCCTATTTATTAGGTTTCGGGAATCACGACAAATTATGAAAGCGTCTTTGTATTTGTAATCTTTAGCGTCTCGTTTGAACTGAATGCAATGTTACGTACGGATATTCGTCGTTGTAACTTCATGGACATTTATCATTTTCAGTCAATGGTCGTTAATTTGGTGCTGTGAACATGTGACACACACAAATGACCATGGACAGCAAACCTCAACTAGGATTCGGCGCTTTCTGAGGTCGGATGTGGATGCGTAGCAACGCATCCAATTTTGTCCTCATGTGTAGTAACACCTGAGGACTAAATTGGAATGCAGGAGGCAGTCCGATGTCCTTTGTCCAACTACAGCCTTCAAACCGAAACTCAGTGCAGTGCATACACGGCTGCTTTAGGGTAGAAATTGCTGCAGAGAGGTGATGCCGTAAAGCAACTGTTTAAGTAAAACTTGATGGTAGTAGAGTCTTATGTCGAAGGCTCGCCTGCGGCGGCAACACTTTACCACCCATTTCTGCCGTAAAGCAGCAGCTAATTCCATCGCCACAAATAGTGTCCTCCCAGAGTTTTAAGTCATAGGCTACGTCGTTAAAGTGCGGAAACCTGTCAAAATTTCACGTGTCTTTAAAACATTAACAAAGAACTTACACGGACGCTGGATATACACGATGTTTTCCTTCATAGCAAAGCAAGTGATATTTCGTTTCTAATTCAATATTATATTACCACTTAAACCACAAATACGACTTGATCTTCAACTTTCACGATCTATAAGTGAAAGAACAGACAATTCCTCCTTCCTCGTCCTCTTTCAGTTCATAATCGCTAGTTCGAAGTCCACTACCAACTTCCACATACTTTACAAACGTTTGAGCTATTCCCATAGCCACGAATAGTTTCTGATTCAATAAATCCCGTTGGGAAAGTTTTGCAATTCGATATCGTAGTTGTAATAGTCGATTGGGTTCGAATTACTGAAATTTAATGTTACTTCAAAGTTGTATCTGGATGTTACTGTTGATTAATTTAACTATTTATTGAATAGCGGCAGTCGGAATTTACCGTTACCGTTTTTTTTAAAGATATATTTACGTAATAGCTAAAAAGAATGCAAGCCACCCAATGTTTAGTGGTCACTGCGGCCATGAGCCTCAACCAGAACAGAAGTCCTATTTGAGGTTGTATGTGGATGCGTTGCTACTTCTGAGGACTAAGTTAGAATGCCTCCTGTCAGGTGCCTTCTGCCTAATCGAAACTACTAATACTACTAATACTAATAATACTAATTCTTCGAATTCAGACGAGCCTTAGACATAAGACTCTACCATCATGCCTTTTCGTTTGTTGTTATATTTGTTCACCGATAACGCAACAAACTGCTAAACTGATTTGAATGAGACTGCACAGTTGAAATGCTTACGGTTAGACTTAATGCTGCTGTGAACCATAGATAATTAATGAAGAACCATAAAGAGCAAAGGCAGGGAAAGGTCAGGACCTTTCTTTAGAATGCGTCCATATGCAAAGATGTAATTAAAGTGTACTATACGAGTACGTGTTCTGATTTGCGGCGACATCGCGGGCATTTAGTCAGACTTAAATCCAGCCATAGGTTTGATCAAAATCGGTTTGCTGTCACGCCAGTCCTTTACTTGGTATGTTTAAAGTTAGTGATTGCCTAGTGGTTATGAATCTCGACCTTTCGCTCCAGTAGGTCCGAGTTGAAATCCAGGGATTTAAAAACATTGTGAAACAATAACAAACCTGCATGCCTGAGAGTTCTACGTATTGTTCTAGAGGCATGTGAAGTCTGTCAATCCGCACTTGTCCATCGTGGTGGACTAAGGCCTAAATCCTTTTATCTCTGAGAGGTTACCCGAGTCCAGCATTGGGACAATAAAGGGTTGATGATGATGTAGTGACAGGAATGTGGGCGGTAGCCTATCATCAACCCATTATTTTCCAACTGCTGGGCACCTGTCTTCTCTCAGAGATGAGAGTTTAAGCCATAGTCCACCACGCTGGCCAAGTGCAGATTGGCGGACTTCACATGACTTTGAGAACGTTATGAAGAACTCTCAGGTGTGCAGGTTTCAGCACAATGTTTTCCCTTATCATTAAAGTGACTGATAATTATTTCACACATAACAAATTTTGAAAATTTAGAATAGACAATTTTTCTAGAAATAGAGATAGTTCATAGGATAGATAACAGAGAAATAGACATAGCATAGAAATAGTTCTTGCCGGGATTTGATCCTCGACACACCATAGCGGTGTCGAGATGCTGAACCACTAGGCTTTCACTCAGTAGTATTTAATTATGTACTTTGTGGTCGAAGTCGATACTTAACCCAAAAGCTGAAAATTACATTGTGCATATCACTCTGTCACGTTCTAAATCTTGTAGAAAGTACGGATATCGACGAGAAGGCGGTCACTACTTCGTGATGGGTTAAGAACAATACGATTACGTTAGTATAGGATACAACACATTGGTACATTTAATGATAATGGCAGTCTTATGATGAAGATTCACCTACAGTGGCGCCATCCATCGCCATCGCTATCCAGAATATATGGGACAGGAGGCATTCCAACTTGTCCTAAGAAGTTGCAACTCATCGACGTATGATCTCAGATAGGACATCAGGCTTGTTTGAGGTTAGACGTGGATTTCCATGGACTGTAGTGACTTCACATCAAGTGATCTGCATGCTCGTCAGCCACTCCTTTCATATGTAACACAATATATCACAATAAAAAACATACAAAAATAAATTGTAAATACGGTAAGATTAGTACAAAAAATTATTTGAAGATTAGCATAAACTTTCATGCGTCAGTGATGTTGAAAATAACTGCAGATAAAATACAAACATAGCACATTTCTCATTATTCATGAACGACTTCTGTAAGATTAATTCACCAGCCAATCTATGAAGCACTGAGCATCTAACCTCTTAAAGGAGAGAAGAAGGATTTCGTTTTTTAATTAATTAAAAGCGAAAACGCGAATGAAGAACAAAGTAGCGCTTTGCTACACAAAAATATAGCTGTTCCTGAGATGAAAACGAGCGCAGAATATAGGTCAGAGCTTCCTGAAGTAACTTACAGAGATGTACAAGCTTGGCCCAATTCGCGAGGAATTTTCGACTGACGATCCTATTTCTTGGTAAGTTGAGATTTCAAGACAAGTTAGTATAGAGACCAGCCAACTAATGCTAAGCTGGTATTAACTCGAATGGAACGTTTGGCTTGTTCGCTTTTTTTCTTACTTGCCAAATCACAATTCACATGTTCTGTAATTGACTGTGAGTGACAAAATAACGATTGCAAAAGATTGAAAATAACTCATTGAAAGGAACTATATATTTCAAAAGAACACTATGTCGCACTCTAATTTACAATTATAGGATCATTAAAATGGGATTAAAATGTCATCAATATAATTATCAAGTCATTATTTTCCCACTGGTGGGCACGAGTCAGGGATGAGAGGGTTAAGGACGTAGCCAAGCGGGCCAAGTGCTGCTCGATGAGCACTATTTTGTAGCCTAAGTAGCTACTTACAATGAAGATCATATTTAAATAGTTTTTTTTTTAACAAATCTTATGATTATACATGTTTTTTATTACTAGTGTTAAAACACTGGCAACAACTCTAACAACAATAACAAGAATCGTAGCATAGCGTTATGCCGAAGGCTCGCGAGCTGCGGAACCATCGCTGTGCGTATAAAGATAAGAGGCATACTAGAGATGGCAGAGGCCATAAAGCAGCAGCGAGAGAACTGCTGTGTTGCAGTTTGAAGAGAACGATTCAGCAGAATAAACAAGACATGAGGCATTCTACCTCTGATAGGACTTCAGACCTATTTGAATTGGCCTGTATGGAAATTAGAAATTGGCTCCTTGGATGTTTTGGAATATCTGACTAAATGAAGACTTATATTGAAGTATGTAATAAGTAGATATTCATTCAACCCAGTTGTTGTTACTGCAACGGAGTTTCAAACAACCCACAACAAATAAGCTACTAATATAAAAAAGAACTAGTATGATGATCACATACAAATGAATTCAGAATTCACAAACAAGCTTGTAATAATGCAGAAAGAGCAAACAGACAATCCGATTGTCGTTGTTTTGATCCGTCATATTACGAAAAGGAGAACCTTTTGTCAGTCTGTAGATAGTACATTTGCAATGGTAAGAGCGATTCCTGATTTGCATGATTGCTATTGCCTCCATTTGTTTATGATGAGGGCGAATGGATACATCGATGGGTACACACAAACGTAGTTTTGCGACATCTGCTGAAACGTGCAAGCGACTTGGTGTCTTGCAGCGTTAACTCAGGGATGATAATAGTGTGATCCTTTGAACATGTGTAGCGAACTGTGTTTCGGATTGTACACCTATATTATCAAAGGCCCAGCACGTTTGTCTGCCTCCCAAGACAACTGTTTAGGTTTATTTGCTTGAGCTGAATCGTTCGTGGATAATAATGATTATTATAGAACAACTCTCGCGGAGAAAATAAGGCGATTTATCGTATTTCATTCTTTAAATTTAGAAATCTATTTTTAATGTTGAACGTGTAATGACGCGCTGGACATACATGTCATGTCGTGATGCATCCAGATACCACAGAAACCTCATTTGCTCACAGCCTAGTGGTCAGGGATCTCGACTACCCGCTACGGTGAGTCGGGGTTCTAATACTGGGACGCAACTTAAAATTTCCGAAATCGTTATTTATAAAAACCTAAATTATGTGCGTATTAAATTAATTATGTCTGAAAGTTCTCCATAATATTTTGAAAGGCATTTGACTTCCAGTAATCGGCACTTGATGATCTAAACCAATTACGCCAGTGAGACAATAACGGGTTGATGATGATCAATTACTGAGTTGATGGAATCGGGGCAATTGAACTCAAACGAAAGCTTATTTGTGGTTCTATTAGAGTTGATGTTAACTTGCGTTGTAGCACTCATTGTCTGCCATGTTCTGCCATTACTATTTTTGTTCGCTAGTTACGTACTAGAAATAAAAGATCGTAAATCTATAGGATTGTGAATGCGTGAAAAGCGTGGCCTAGCGGTTAGGAAGGTCGGTTTTTTTTTTTTTTTTTTATGTTAAAAGAATAGAAAACGAGCATGCAGGCCACCTGATTAACTGGTCACTGCAGCCCATGGACATCCACATAAAACCTCAACTAGGACGAAATTCCTATCTGAGGTCGTATGTG
>DWKW01001890.1:0-11807 GCA_018250115.1 Doberes anticus | reverse complement strand
GCCAGCGTGGTGGACTATGTCCTAAACTCTCTCATCTCTGAGAGAAGACCAGTGCCAAGCAGTGGGACAATACTGGGCTGACGATCATTGTTAAAGGTTGGTTATTTTTAAATTAATAAACGAATATGCAGATCACCTAATTTTAAGCGGACAATGCAGTCTATAGAGATCCTGAACCAAACACAAATATAACATTAGTCCGATTGAAGGTTGTACTCCTCTAGACTACACGTCCTGCCCTGCGTAGTCTGCCTCACCTGATGATAATAGAATACTGTCTGCAAAGACGTACTTTGCGCTATCTAAACGTAAACAAACAACAACAAAATATAAACGACTATCCTCTTTGATTGTCTTTTACGCCTTTGGCATGGAATTCAATTTAATTTGAAAAAGCAATAGAGGGCCTCAAACAAAATCAAATCTTAGCTTGAACAAATTATACAGTGGTACGACAATTCCAGCTGAAGAAACGGAATTGATATTAAAACAGTCTTTGTAAATGAAAGCCCTTTACCAACATCTGAGTCGAATAAACCAAAATAATAAATAGGAGCTGATCGGAACACAAAGCGCCGAAACTTAACTACCGACGTAATTGTCTCCTCCGTCGACTCTTGACAATACAATGTCTAAGACAATATTCCGTTCATAAAATGCAATATAGGCTCTTGGGACGGCGCCATTAAAATAAGACATAGCGAAGTACGAGCCCGCATTGTCCTCCACCTTATTCCCGACCGTCTATAATTTTGATAATAGGCTAGAAAATATTCCTTTGTCTTAAACAGACTATCTGCTTGTAAGATGTCGTTCGATTATTCCCCGGGAACATTGTGAATCTCTGTGGGCTATCGTTAAGTCTCTTACTTTTATAGCGCTAATAACTTCACAAAGCTACTCGCTGCCTGCGTTCATGCCTGCTGCGTTCAATGGCGCACTGTAGGCTTTATTATCTTTAAATGACTCGCTTCTTTACCACTCAAATAATTCGGCTATTCCTTTCAGTGGGACAAGCATAACTATAATTATTATTATTACCCATTATTGTGTTTTGTAAGCATCAACTTTTATTACTCTTCAACGATTTTAACATAGTGAAACACTCGTCGTATTGTTGCGGAATTTAAACGTTCTAAAGCTTTGCCTCCGCCTTCACGTTATAAATATAACTTATGTTGAGAAAAATTTATGTGACATAAATGATATGCTTAATGTCAAACGCAAAAAAAATCTGCTTGCATCCACCAAACTTTTGACTTAAATCACCACAGTGAACGTATTACCTCGACCTCAAATTCAACTGAGTAAGTTTTACTACATTTACTCTCACTATTATAATTTTCTTATTACTTTAATAAAACGTGTTTAATTGTAAATGTATATTTGCAATTTATTTTGCAAAGAACAAGCAGTGTCTCCCCTAAAAATTGCAACAGGGCCAGTGGCTGTAATTTCCATGTCCTAACTACGTATGAACTAACTGCATAGTAACTCGCCCCGCAGAGTGCAACGCAAGCTCTCTTTAACTATTGTTAATGACCCGACGAGGGCATAATTGCATTTTTTCACACCCCACTAACAGCAATTTCACTAATTTCGTAGGTTACCAACGAGAAAGGAAAGTTTTTATAGGTATAGAATCAAAGTGCATTTGGCTGGACGTTTACATTCGTGGACATTAAGAGCTTATATATAGATTAAATAGTTAAGATTCTTATACAATTTCTTGGTTCGATTAGAATTCTTTTGTAACTTTGCGTTTACTTAATTTGATATCACATATTATAACAAATCCACATCAAACCTCAACTAGGACGGAGACACTGTCTGATGTTTTATGTGGATGAGTTGCTACTCCTGAGGACTAAGTTGGACTAAACCGAAAGCAATTCTCACACTGCTGTTTTACGGCAGAAATAGGAGCAGCGGTGGTGCGGTTTTTAGGTACAGTAATCTACAACCGACAGAATAAAGCTTCCCAGGTTAGCTCAGTAACTATTGAGATATTTTTCAATTTAAAGTAGTTTTCTTTTTAACCTGTCATTTCCACAGTAACAGTAAGATTTGTGTCTGTGTGTCGTCTGTAATTATCTAAGAAAACTTTGTAACTAACTTAAGAGCTTTAGCGAGAAACGGAGTGAGGGCCTAAATTGTCTCGAATTTGTTAATACAATCTGTTGGAAGGCGCTTATAAATTACTTTTAATGCAGAAAATTTTAATTGCTTAATTAGTTTGGAGAAAGTGTAGGACGCTTTAATTTTATCTTGTCTCTTTTAATTAATTTAACTAGTGAAGTTTTAAACAGTATCTTATAAACACTAATTCATACTTTCTAAACAATAATGTTTTGCAAGCTGCTTCTTAGTGTATTTGTATTATTATATGTTATAATTAAATATTGATACGAATAAAACTTTTACTACTAATAAAAGCAGTTTTAAGTGTGTCATACTTAACTTTATTCCAACGAAAGCTATGTATTTAAAATTATGTTTGTTTAAATTCAGAAATACTCTTTATGGCAAGATTAAGATCTCATTTAAAAAATATGACGAAATTGTAAAAAAAACAGATCGACATTCATTTGTATTACGCACAATATTAGTCTGTGGACGCTATGACCACCCTGATCAAGAAATACTAAATATATAAATGAAAATACCTTCTTGAATACAATCTTCAATGTAATTCTAGAACTGTATCAAATAAACCTCTATTATCTACCCTAGCCTAACTTTTTCGATAACCATAACGAACAAAAAGTACTGGTTGCCGTCTATTGCTCGGGTTTCTGGGAGTAAGAAACAAGAACTTTTAAGGATCTCTTCGGTCCACCGAATTCGGTAGATAAACTTTTAGAAAAATGTGGGTAAATTTTCGCAATGCTGCCACTAAATTACTTGTTAGATAAATTATGACCACACTAAAATATACCCGGCCGGCATATATGATTCAATAAATTATTTTTCCAGAAAGAGTTTTCCTATTTGAAATAAATCTCTGTAGTTAAGAACTTTAGAATACTTCATTACTCAAAGGAGAATAAAAGTTAAAATATGAGAGTTTTCTTCAAGATTCACTGACAATATTAAAAATCACAAAGCACTAGACTTAAACGTAAAGCACTTAGTAACAAAATTCATTTTGAAATTCGTTATTTTACTGTAGCTGGATAATTTAAAGAACATCTTTCTCTTATCAATTACGTTTCTGAGAATCACGGACGTTTTTTGATATTTTTGAGCTTTTCATTAAAAATTTCCTTGAAAGGACTGGGGCTTGTGTCATTATTACATTGAATTTAAGTGGAAGTGCGACGAGCGAAGAAATTGAGTTGCGGTCTACCTAAAGCGAACATCTCCGACACTTTTGCCGAGATTGTAATTATTTAGGTTAATAATAGAATTTTCACGTTTACCCAGCCATTAAGGTTTATTTCGCGTAATTTTGACTCATTATTTGTATAAAATTTAAAGTTTTTAAAGGTATAAACCAACAAGGAACTTATACATTAAAAAAGTCTTTTTATCCGTCATTAATTTCATTAATATTGTAAAATGTTATCGAATTATATATAAATATTTTGGACAAATTTTAAGAAATTGGAATTTAATATGTTTATAGCTTAAAAATGAACCTTTCCGTTCGCCGCATGTAGCGCTGTAAAGTTTATTACAAATTCAAACGCCAATCCCGTATTAACGTTTGAAAGGATTTAATGAAATTTAGTACACTAATAGACTACATCTTGCATCAGGATTCTTTTTATTCGGGGAAACGGAAGATTTTCTTGGAATGTTAATTACCCTTATTTTTATGTTAATCGCAATAACAATTTCAAAACTCATTAAATTTTTTGCACTCTCAAAACTAGGGTTATTATTAATCAATGTTATTTTGAAATGTATACCTAGGTGATTATATGACATCAACGGCTACGTTAATAAGATATCACGAAAATGTATTATTATAAAACATTTTACCTGAAATTTAAGTACTTAAATTTTATAAAGCTATTTAGACAGTATTCAGTTTTACATTCGTTATCATACTCATAAATTATGAATGCCGCGACGCCTTGACAGAGAACTTTTTGCTCGTTTTCACGCTATGTTACAGTTCATGTTGTATTGCTAGGACTTTCTAATTAAAATGGGAGTATAAAGCGTGCAGGGCACGGCTTGAATATCGCAGATTTATTGGAGAATATTTTCGCAGTAGCCATTTTATCACGTTTTCTTGCTGTTGTTCTTCTCGGTATGTTTGAGTTTGGATCCATCAGTTTGCTGACGCTAATACATCGAATCCGAGCCTTTAATAATACTTTATCTGCTGCTGCCGCATCAACAATCCATTACTATTTTACTGCCAGCAGTGGATACGGGTCCAGAGCCGTATCAATTTTCGTCTCATCAGTGAGAACGGTTAAGTTACGTTACACTGCGCCGGCCAAATGCGGTTTTGCGAAATCAAATGTAGTTTTAATGGTGGTAGAGGATTATATGGAAGGCTCGCATGCGGCACCACATCTGCCGTAAAGCAGCAGTGTGGATACTGCTATTTTCTATTTTGGATTGTGGATCTGCTAGTTTCAATTCGAAGGGTGTGGTTAGGCAGAATACACTGGAGAGGCATACTAACTTAGTACTCATGAGGAGCAGCATATCATGCGATAGGACTTCAGTTCTGTATAAGGGTGGATGTTCTTGTCCATGAGCTGCAGTAACCACTTGACATCATGTGGCCTGTATAGTCGGTTGCTTCTTCGTAAAAAAAACTCACACGCCTTTACGAAGACAGAATTCTCAAAATTCACCGTTAAGACAGATAATCAAATTTTTTACTTCACTAGTTCAAGAATATGAGATACTTTTATTCTGCGCACTATACTTTAAAGCTAGACAAAGTCCAGAAAATAACGAGAGTTAGTTGAAAAACTTTTGCCTAGTAGTTGTAGTGCCGAGGTTGTCATCTTCTTCAAAGCTTTTCCCCTAGCAGGTAGCAATGCGTATATGAGAAGTTTCAAATTCTTTATTTACAATTTAAGTTACTTTTAATAAAAATTTGGATTGGAGTTTAATTTCGTTTACGTTGATTGACAGTAGCTAGATTGACATTTTAAATACTTAAAATGTAATTAATCTGTGATTGTATTCAGTATCGTCTCTTTTTAATCTATTTCAACTAAATAAATGCTTTTGGTTCACCATTAATATAATAGTTTAAAAGCCTTTCTAAAATGGCAATACCAGGTAATCCTAATCTATCAATAGTCAATATAATTGTTATTTTTTACAGAGACTCCCTTTAGTATTGTACTATGTTATCTGGCTATCTATGTGACAAAACAAAATGCCAAATACAAGTACCTCCAGCTGGCTCATAGAAGAATCTCTGGTGCTTTAATCAGGTATCGACCCGGTGGCCACGCCTTCCAGCGTAATTAGAACGCCTCCTTGTAAAGGCTCGCACCTTTAACGTGAATGAACGACGCCTCGTCGGTCCTCGCCACTCAAATTCTGAAGGAAATGAAAATGTTCAGAAAATTTCCTGGCACTAACTAACCGTAATTTTGGACATATTAAAAGGCTTCACCTCAAAAAGATATGTTTCTTTTATAATCTTACCCAAGCGTTTCTTAGTATCAATGATACGACACATTCCCTTCTCCACATCTTCAAAAATGACTAGCACTACGAAGTACTGGAGAAGACAGAATTCTGTTTTTACATATCAATTCCTTGGAAACAGGCAAATAGGTAAAGTACCCCAATAACAGCATTGATATTTATAACGTCAAATACCTTGATGCATTTTTGACATCATTAGGGGCACAGTGGTCATTATTCCATTTCCGCTCTTCGAAGGGTCGATGATTCGATTCCCAGCAAGGCAGAAATTTACTGTACTTTGGATATTAGTATTTTTATATGCATATCCATGGCAACCACGACATAGAAAATCCTAGTGTGAGATTATGAGTGTATTTTTTTATTTATCAGACCAATGTAACATCAATGAATAACTTTGCAAAAACCGAGAAAGGGACTGTCGAAGTGTAGACTATAGATTTCATACAAATAATGGCTTTCTTTTATATTTACTATTACGCATTAATATTAATATTAATACAAAGTTAAAAAGATTTTTTCATCTATTCGTGGTTAACGTGGCCATTTAAAATCAATTAACGTCAGTGCTCGTTATAAGGCGTCTATAAAACAGTTAATTGCGTTAGTAAATTTTTACTACTACGCTTTGGCACTCAATCTTAACGGTTCAAATTTCTCACCAGAGGGGTAAAAGGGAGGCCGAGCAATAAAGGAAAAACGGCTACATGAGACCGAACGACGGACAAACGAATGATCCAATGGGGGTTACAGTTTTTGCTTTTTAAGCAAACGACAAAAAGGGGAAGTTTCCCACCATCAGATTGTTCGGCGCGAAAGGGGACTCAAAGGATGCTATTGAGTGACCAAGGATCGAATGAGTTATTGCGAAACTAGTGCAGGAAAAATTTGCGTTCAAAAGAACTGTAATGATGTGTTAAGTGGATGATGTAGTTTTAAAAAAATATCGATTAAAAGCAGCAAAGCAAAGGATCGCACTATCTGATCTGATTTAAGAATCTTATTATTATGGTCGTTTATTTAAAAGTATCCAATACTGCCAATACATTTTAAGTTAAGCACTCTTTTAAAATTCGTACATAAACGACTTTGTTACTGCAAATTTCAATACGTTAGTCGATTACGAATAAAAATATGTTTTTTTTAATTGAAAATCAATTTTCTAAACTCGTGCTTGACCGATTAAGTAATAATGGAACAATTGCTTCACTTGTATATCATGTATTTCTTTTTACAATTTATGATTTTGTGCAAGGCATAAGTAAGTTCAAATAAAAGAATTTATAGAAAACGTCTTCTGATATCGCCGTCATCTTTGGCTAACATTATTAAAGTTTCTTCGAAAGTTCTAAGAACAGGTCTCACATAGCTTAACATATCTTCATAAAACTTATGTACATTTACAAACTACAATATCTCGTATGCACTAGTACATGTTGTATAAAAACTGAATATAATTGAATTCTGAATAGAACTGTCGGAATTTTTTTTCTTCCATTGCTACCCAAATGTAGGTCTGAACATGAGTGGTTAGACAAAACAGGATAAGAGGTCAATTTCCAATTTAGTCCTTAGGATTAACATCGGACCCATGTAAAATCTCATTAGGGCTACAGACCTATTGGAGGTTGGTTGGATGAGGTAGTCCGTACTCTTGTTGGATACTCTTTTAATATCAAAAATATCCATGATGTTTACACCAAATACAAGGACTGCACCAGGTCCCTTCGAACCTTAAAATAAAAAGGCGTTAAAATCAAAATATTGATTTCTATGTATATTGTAGCGGATAATTATATCATTCAATTAAGATTATGTCAGATCTATATCCACAACAATCTTGACACCGAGTAAACACCGTTGATCTAAAAATTTCTTCCTTTGGCGCCTTGCCTATCTTTAAAATTCTATAAAATTCCGGCGGCAGTGGATTTGAGAGTTTAACTTTTTCAGTTATTATTCATGAATGCAAAGGCTTAAGATGTTAGACGAACACGGATTCAAAAAGTTGCGTTATCGGCTTTAAGAATTATATTGAAGTTTCGTCAAATACTCGTAATATCCGCTTCACATACTTATGAAACATTCATCATTTGATTATAATATTCCGATTCAGTGTATTGTGTTTGCAAGCAATATAATTATGCAGTAAATTATGGCGTAAATACATACTAATGATTGTACCATTGATTTGCATTATACTTTAGTGAACATTGCAGTAAATACTATCAGATTCAGGCCAGATTTTTTATTTTTGACCTCATTTATTTATAAAATATTAGATGATGATCACGACTTAAACCGCGTGGATTTAGAATAAATAATATCCAACATTCATGTGCAGCCCCATTCATTGAACGGGAACGCATTATCGGAATATAAAGTTAATACAGGACATGATCTGTCTCTTTGCCAAATTTCATGCAAATTCGTTCAACAGTTCTTGATTGAAACATGTAAACATCATTACAAACTTTCACATTTATAATATTGTTAGAAAGAAATTAAGTTAGAAAGAAATTTAGTTTAATCATGTGTACCTTAATAATTATTAATATTCTCTCATCGACATGCACTGACAATTTTAACTAAGATCAAGGCGTTCCTTCTTATAGCTCAAAAACACACTCAATAAATAATAAATATTTTGATAAGCAATAGGTTCAAGCGTGGTGACCTTTGGATGCCAATGCCTTATTTAATGCCGTCTACCATTAAACTTCTATATGTATTTTAAAAAGGTACCTTATACTTGAAAGTAATTGATGTAATTTCTTTTGTTTCAGATTACACACAGAATGTTTAGAACGTAGATTGTCAGGTATTAAAATGGACGATATTATGCAAGGAATGCGAAGCATCATGATATTACTCTGGATTTTTTTGGGACTGATGGCAGTCAACGCCGTAAAAATTGTCATTGAACCCCTGCCAAAAGGTAAGATTATTAACATCTTTATTTATTTATATAAATTAACTACAAGTTCAATCCGCACTTGGACAGAGTGCCGAATCATAGCCTAAATCTTCTCATCTCTAAGAGGAGAACCAGCAGAGGGACAATAACAGGTTGATGATGATGATGATATACATAATACATATAAACCGACTTAAACATTATATAGTAATATTAACAAAAATATTTCCTATCTGAGTCAAAGTTTTTTATGACAACTGATCAGCGAATAAAATTGTTTTACAACAACAAAATATCGGAAAAAACCGGCAGAGGGTTAATATGATAGCTTGAATGTCTGTAAATTTTCTGTAAATTCTTTATAGTGCTTTGGTATATTTTAATACAGCAGAGACTTCATTCCTTATTAAAAATCGTAAAAGTTGGTACCATTAACTCTGTCTTCGCTAACTTTTTGTGAAGCGAAAAGTCTTGTCGGGAATGAGTTATTAAAAGGCTGATGTCGCTATTCCTATTGGAAAATAACTCGCTTAAAATAAAAATAAACTTTGCCTTTTTATCTGCCAACTATGCTCGTTATGAGAAGCAAAAAATTTAAATGCACATCAGAAACAAAAGGGGCACTTTTTGACCTGTCGCTCACAAGAGAGGTAAACAGAATCGGGCGTCCGGTCTTAATTTACATTTTTTTAAGTCGATGCGCGTTGAACGGCCCCACTGAACTCCCCTTGATATGAAACGTGAAGTCGTTTTAGTTTTGTTTAATTTTCTATCTCTCTTGTCTATTGCCGACTTTTTCTACTGCGACATTCTAAGCGGTAGACGGTGAACTATTTTTTTATAATCTAGCTTTGGGGCGCTCGTGGTCTTTTTTTATTTTAATTTGTGTAGTAAGGCTTGAGCTCATGAAGCTCGAGGCACGTCAACCACAGTGGGTCGTTCGTGCCTACAGCTGATGTTGGAGTTCGCTGTCCAACCCTATGGCTTTCGGCTTGTGGTCTTAAAGACAACGATATATTATTCAACAACATCTGAGAACTCAGTACATACATGTTTTGACTAGTTATGATAAACCGTTCAAATTCCGTATTATTTCATATAGTTGCTAGCAACAACCCTAGTGAGCACGTTAAGAACCAAAAATAGATGGTCACGATGCTTGATTTTGTATTTCACAATACGATATCTTCAATGTTTGCAATAATATGAAATTCAATTTGGATTTTCGTCACCTGTCAAAACGTCTACTAAGGCCTGTTTAGATCATCCAGTCACTTCCATCGAATTATTAGGTCAACATCGATTTCTTAACACGATATGCGTGTATTTAAATTTATTTATCGATACGATTATGTTTGTATATTTAAACCTTTTTAAAAAAATTATTTAAACATTTTAAGCAAGTTCTCGTTATCGAAATAAGCTAAAATTTGATGCACATATTACGCAACTGATAAGGATGATATAATTTTAGTCAGGATCTGTTTTAAGATCATTGCTACATGTAAAAAATTCCTAAAATAGTTGCTGACAAGGCTGCTAGTTTGGATGTATTTACCAAATTTAATTTAATACGAGTACCTAGTAATACTTGATATACTCGTTTCTCTTCAGCGGTGGAACGATTCGCTAAAGAGTCATTCACCCACACCGGCATACTTTTGTCCGCGAACCACAACCACTAATAACCATTTGAAATTAATTTTTACTCTCAGCCTCTCAATGTCTATTTTCGGGATTCGCTCCGAAGGCTTTATTGTATTCACATTAATTTACAGTCCACAGCTGCGAATAACGCAGATTTCTAAGGACTTTTTATCTGCCTTCAGTTTTCTTTCTTTTGAAAGTGAGAGCTCCTATTAATATTAATTAAAAGTTTGAATAATTGAATGGCTTCGGAATTGTTCCCCGTTGTTGGGTTTCTCTGGAAGTGAATCAAGCAATAATTAAAACTTAAGAGGAAAATAGGTTCGAGTCCATTATTTGACATTTGCATAAGACAATTTTCTATTGTGATAATTAAATTACTTAAAAATTAAATAATATGAATTAAAAAATTATAACTTTGTACATGCCCAAAATCTGCAGCTGCATATTTTAACAGCCTCACTAATAAAAATATTTATTACAACTGCTAAAATAGGAGGAGGGAATAGAAACCGGCTTGCAAACTTATAAAACTGTGAATGAAAGGTTTGTAAAGTACAATTTTATGAATTTGGTATTGCGGGTATTTGAAACGATGTTTACTAAGTAAAACATATTTTCAGGTTTGATTAATTCAATTGTGTAGGTGAAATAAAGCAACAGTGGCGATTTTGAAGTAAAAGTTTTTTTTTATTGTCGAAAGAATGTAAATAACTTTTTTTTTAAATACTACACTACAATCTTCACGTTATATACTTACGATAAGGGCGATGACTGAATAACAGTCGTGTAAAGTCTTATAGGTTCTGTTTAAACTATCGATATAACAGTTGTATACAACTGTCAAATATCTTATTGGTAATAATATCGTTATAATTTCGGCATACGCTGTGAATAAATATTTATTAGTAAGGTTGTAAGAATATAAAAATACATAGTCTAGTCACGATCTTAGAATAGTTGCAATCTAAAGCGCTTTGTATGCATACTTACGAGTATTATTTGCCTTCATTTTTTAAGGTACATCTTGCATCCCAAATACAGTAGTGAGATAAACTTTATTTTTGCATATATAAGAAAATAGATACCCACGTTCAGAATATTCACCAACAGTATCGCAACAACTAGCAACTCTACATTTGGACATTCACTTTGTAGCGTACAGATAGAAACGCTCTCTTTAATTAACGATTTATTCAATGTAAGTAGGGAGGCAAAACAAATCAAAAACTGTTTCAAACAGTCGCCACAAACGACAGCGGTGGTCCAAGTTGTAACATATTAATTATTTTCAGAGGATAACAGAACAATAAATGGAAAAGCTAGTAGGAATTATTATATATTTAAAATGACAGTTGGAAACTGAATTTGAATTTGAATCAAGAATTTTTTGTTTTAATAAAACAAAAAAAAACTGTCTGATTTTATGTTTGAACATTGGCAAAAGATTTCCCATTTCATGATGTAAATTATTATCAATCTGTTCAAAAACTGTATATTATTATATATATATATAAATAAATGTATGTACACATATATGTATATACCATATATTATATTCATATTGTTGATATCCATAAACGCCATTGTATTTGATAGCATAATTCAA
>DWKW01001889.1:0-11811 GCA_018250115.1 Doberes anticus | reverse complement strand
ATCATCATCATCAACCCATTATTGTCCCACTGCTGGGCAAGGGTCTTCTCTCAGAGATGAGAGAGTATAGGCCATAGTCCACCACGCTGGCTAAGTGCGGATTGGCAGATGTTTATATAAATAAAAAAAAGTAATTCGTATCTAAATATAGTATTCGTATCTAAATATGATTATAATTTCTAAAAAACACGAATTACCAAAAAAAAAAACCGTGAAAGGCTCAGTCATCCAGGTACTATTACAGCTTTGTACTGACTTATATTATACACAATACAGTCTTTAATATTTTTGCACAGCCTTTTGTTCGGACTGAGATTAAAATATTGACCTAAAATTTTTCAGAAGTTATTACGTATGCAGTGGCGGTATTTTCTTTTGCACGTAGGAATTAATTATCTCCAGCGAAGTCAGGTGTATAAGAGTTTCATTTTAATGCATATATTATGTAAAACGCTGAAGTATTTTTTTGAAATATGAGTAGGTACTAAGTTTAAAAATGTGAACGATTCTGTTAGGCGCTTTGGCTTGTTTTGACTTATTAATAATTCGAAAATTATACGGTATCAAGATATGTTGTTAGCCTAGTGGTTGAGTGTGGTAAGTTGTGGTTAAGTAATAAAGTTATGTCGACCTCCCTCCTCCTCTAGAGACCCCTGGGTGGGTGTGGAAATCCCAGAACGCATTTAAAAAAAAAAAAAATTTTCAATTGTTTGTAAATTATGTGAGTTTAAATTTTGAATTTAAAAATTATCTGGACTGGAGCCTCTCCCCTCATTCCTCTCATCTCTCAGAGAAGATACAGGTCTTCTAACACAGGTTTACTAAGCAGTTCGATGCTTTTCGTCGAAGAGTCGCCTGCTTCGGTACCACCGTTTCACCTATTTCTGCCGTAAAGCAGCAGCGCTTGCACTGTTGTATTTCGGTTAGAAGACAACCACATAGGACAGGAGGCGTTTCAAATTAGTTCTGTGGAAAAGCAACGCATCCACGCTTTAGTAGCCACGTAACCTTAAATACAATTTCTATCTGGATGGTTGGATCTGGATGGCTAGGGCCTGCGGTGACCAATTAGCATCAATTCGCATGGAAAGGTGTAGTGGGCACAGTTCCAGTAGTACGACAATAAAGGATTGAAGGATAATACGGTATCAGATACTTGAAATGAAGTCACTATTCATCGTCATCTTTATAAATAAACAGAATAGCAAACGAACATGCAGGCCATCTGAGGTTGTGTGTGGGTGTGTTGGTACTCCTGAGGACTAAGTTGGAATGCCTCCCGTCCAGTATCTTCAAACCGAAACACAGAAGTTACCACACTGCTGCTTTACGGCAGAAATAGGCGGAGCGGTGGTGCCGCCGCAGGCGAGCCTTCGACATAAAATCCATCATCAAACAATAGTAGTGATAACTCTAGCAGTTAGCTGTTGTTGTTGTTGTTGTTGTCTCACTGCTGGGCATAGATCTCCTCTCAGACATGAGATGAAACGATACACAAAACCTAAAAAGTGTTTAAGGACTGAAGGAAAATCCAAGGATGAAAGCCAAAAACACATTTTCGACTTCATAGTGCAGGGTGACTTTTGCACCTGCTTTAAATTTGGTCCGTTTTTTAAAGCCGTGTAACATACTCCTGGCGCAGCCTGAAGCACAGGAGAATACTTTGTAGAATCTACTTCTACCGAGCTGTAATGAAATGGCGAATAACCTATCTAGGAAGCGTTTCTCTGTGTTCTCTTGTACCACATAACAGTGGGGGTGGCAGAGATGTGATTACTGATCCATAGGTAATTAAGGTTCTGTTGGAGTTAAAGTCATCATTGTGACTCCGTCAATGTTGGATTCTACATATCCTTCGCGGGTTCTATAAGGAATGACGTTAATATGAATCTTTCAGAAAATAACAATTACAAATAAACGTTTCCACCGAAGCGTTGGATGAAATTCAGATAAAATTTCCTTAAGCATATAAAATGATAAACCACAAAGCAGATTGGCTGTCGCCGATCAATTCCCAGTGCCACTCGTTGTTATCTGCCAGACTTCGTTATTACATTTGCAGATCACATTTTAAAACTCTTATTTTCTACTCAGCTTCTATTGGATTTATGTCACTCAACGCTAGACCTGTCACCAGAGATACGTATGAGATGAATAAAACAAGGGACATAATGTATTATATTTAGAAAAGTAAGGGAAAGTAATATTCTTACTATTCTTCTTATTCTTAAAATTGTAATAGTACCATCGTATCCTAAAAGAGTCTTATGTCGAAGGCTCGACTGCGGCGGCACCACCGCTAGCTTTTGTCCGTTGCTTTATCAGCGTGAGCTTAATTACTGTTAGGTTTTTAAAATCTTTCATTTTCCAATAATTTGTACACATAGAATAATAGTATTAAACTTTATTTTATTTTATTTTTTATTACCAGAATAGCAAACGAACATGCAGTACACCTGATGTTAAGTGGTTTCTGCAGTCCATGAATACACTACATCCACATCTGACTTGTATGTGGATGTGTGGACTATGTTGGAATGCCTCTGTCCAGTGTCTTCTGCCTAACCACACCGTTTAAACCGATACACAGCAGCTCTCACACTTCTGGTTTCTGCTTCACGACGGAAATAGGCGCGTCGGTAGTGCCGCCGCAGGCAAGCCTTCGATATAAGACTCTACCACCATCAACTGATCTAATATCGAGTGAGTTGAGTCATCTAGCTATTATTCTCATTCATTGAATAGCTAACAGACATATTACATAGCAGGTAACGCTATGTACCTATGCAAAAATGGAGATATGCAAAAAGTTGTAGCCTTCACAAACTGTTAAGCCCGTACTTTGACAGGTCACTAAAATGTGATTTAAAAAAATACAAATGGCTATATGGTAAACAGTTATTTTAATTTTAATCGCGCGTGATTTAAAAATATTTGATGGTGTCTTATGTCGAAGGCTCGCCTGCGGCGGCACCACTTTTGCATCTATATTTGGCGTAGAGCGGCAGTTTGAAAACTGCTGTTTGAAGGGTGTAGTTAGGCAGAAGACACTGGACAGGACTGGCATTCCAACTAAGACCTCAGGACTAGCGACGCATCCACATACATACATAGTTGAGGTCTGACGTGGATGTCCATGGACTACAGTGATCACTTAACATCAGGTGGCTTGCAGCATGTAAGCTTGTTATTCTGTTAATGTACAGAAACAGAAATATAATATACATTCCATGAATAATGACATGTTGTCGGTATGTGAACATTGTATTACGTATTTTGTATTGTAATGTATGGATGATGTGTAACGAATCTAAACTATATACAAATATACATATATTTGTAACAAAGTATTAGTGACAGTCTAAGAAATCTTTACCGCTTACAGCTGCCTCATTATCACGAGGAATTCAGTAGATTTCAATACTCAATTAGTGCAGGGATACAGGAGAAGCGTTGATTGAGCGTATATAGCGTTACGTTTAATATTAATTCAAACCGTCACATTATTTCCAAGCGCGAATTACGCCGCGGGTGCCATTTTAATTTTCCGCTATCCTTGAAATTTATTCTTTTCGAAAGGTAATTTTGTTTATTTTTTATTTTATGCACTATCCCTGCTGGTTGGTAACTTGCAGCAGGTTATAATAGCAAATTGAATGTTTGTATTGTGTTTACGTGATAGCTTAATGAAACACGGATAAAATCAAAGAATTTTAAGTAAGTATTTTAAATGTTATACAAAATAAATGTTTGATAAAATCGTTAAAACGTCAGCTTATAAATTTTGTATAAAAAAGTGACACTTACGGATACGGATACGGAGTTTGAGAATTATTTATTATCAACTAGACGTCTCGTATGGCGCAGTGGTTTGTCGTCCGGAGGGTCTCTCCTAGGTTCGCTTCCCAGAAGGGCAGAAATTTTAATAATGAAATTTAATTTCCATAAATGGTCTGTTTGTGTACTTATTACGTGTTTGTCTATGGTTTGTGGATGCCATCATCCACAACATAGGTAATCCTAGGGTGAAGTGGTATTTATAACTAGAATAGCGCCCGCGACCAGGCATGAGAGTGATTAAAAACACTTTTCATTGTCCTCCTGATTGACGGCACATTCTACTGCTGTGGGGTCAAGTTGGATCTCTGGTTCTACTGGACCAAATCTTGTTGAATTTTTAAATGTTATGTCATGAAAGACTGATTGATTGATTGATGATCAAACATACAGCCATACAAACAGATTTTTTTTTTGAAAAAATAATCTTTTTGTATTCAGCTACCGCTAAATAGTCGATACCAGTTAAATAAATAGAAACATCTATTACGCCACGCTGCGGAATTGCGGATTGGTGGACTTTACATGCCTTTAAGAACATTATGAAGAACTTTCCGGCATGCGGGCTTATTCACAATGTTTTAAGTAAGTGATAATTAGTTTCTAATATATGTATATACGTAATATATATGCCCTATACCTATCTCCAAAAATATAGAGTTGCAAGCTAGGATTACAATCCGCATCAAACGAGCGATCGAGCGGAGCGAAAGGAAAATTTCGAAACACTATCTAATCACTGTTTGTTAATTTGTTGTTTGCTTCGTAGAATTTTGTTGTTTGTTGTTGTACGTAGATATGTTTATACGTATTACTACATTTATAAATTAATATTCAATAAAAAGTTATGATAACGAAATCCAATGTGTGTGTAAGAAAAGCAATCCAATGTGAAACTTCTTCTGAGGACAAATATTTATTTTACCCGAGGGTCGATAAGATTGCTTATGTATTATTACGGTATATAAATATATCCCTGAAGGACGAATGTAATAAAGTAGGAAAGAAGTCTATTGTGTTGTAAATAAATAGCAATACTTATTTTGAAAATCAGATCACGATACACCGGACTATGTTCAACCCAAACACATAAAATTTGAAACGAAAAGTCTCTAAAGTCCACTCAGTGCCAACCAAATGTTCGTAGGAGACCGTTGTAGCGTGTATTTATAGGATTCGGCGGGAAAAATAAATATTTTTAAATTTGGAACAATATGGCGGACAGCGGGTTGCCATAAATCTAAAGATGGTCGTAATGCGCGAATACATGGGCGGAATCCTTTATGAAGGGATGTCTGTTTTAAGTTTTGTTCCTATTCGGAAATATGAATTGTATCCAATTGTAGCTACAAATCATATTGATTTGAAATATCTCTCTAATCGTGGAATTTAAATTGTATTTCGTTGTTGCGTAGACCGTATTTTTGGTTAAAAAAGTCATTTATATGGTCAAAAAAATACATAAATTGATTATTACTAAAATATTTGTAATAATATTTATCTGGTTTTGTTGTTGAACTTAGGAATACTACGAACAGAAAAGCTAGTGGATTCATTTCCCGTGGCGGGAAAAACAATTATTGAAAAGCAATTGTTGTGTTAGCTATTAAAGCACATGTAAGTCAGTGTGCTTATAAAGGCGATTTGAATCGATTAGTAATAATGAGCAATTGGTGCGGCCTGCTTAATAGTAACAGTGCAAACGCATTACTGCGTCATTAGCTGGGGCTGTAACAGTCACACCGAGCGCGAAATAGCTGCTTTTGTATGTAGCCCTTACTTCGACTCTTATGAACTTGTACATTAATATCGAAAGGTAACCTAAATAAAAACGTTGTTTTAGCGCTAATGTTCTAAGTAATGTGCGTTGTAAAAATTAATGAACCTTTTAAGCAGTACACTCCTTTAAGTTTTAATATCTGAGAATTCCAGTGCCCAGCAGTGGGAAAGCAAATAATAGGTTGACGATGATGATACGATTTCAATCAAAACTTGAGTACCTAATTACTACTGATTTTATGACAGAGAGGGTAAAAGTCGTGAAAGATTGGTTGATTTGCAATTCCATTTAACCTCGGGACACATTTTAATTTTCCGCTAGGTCCGGATTTATATGTTTTGAGTTCCGCCAATTTTCACGATTCTCATTTAAACGCTACGTTGATCCCGAAAAGGCACCGTTTCAATTTTCATATCAACTCTTTGTTGTATCTGCATAAATGCTTTTTTACCACTGCAACTGAGAAATGAACATTTTCAGTCGAATTACAAACGAGATCAGGATAGTCAACTTTATACCGTATTAATAAATTGCCTGTGATTAACTTAATGAGCTTGATTTGTGTCTGAATAAATCACGGTCATGTTTTTTCATTAACTCTGTTTAGTTGAGTGTAAAACAGATTATTTACTCGGGTAGTTACCAGTTTTCAACCCAAGATTAAAGTATAGTCAATCGATAGATAATTGAGTCTATTTCCCGTGCTCCCCGACCTCTAAATTGTTAAGGTTCGATTCGCTTGTCTACCCTTTGCTGAGCCTGTACACATAACGTTGCTTCGCTTTTAAAGTTTGTCACACACAATCCTTATCTTCTAGTAATGTTTTGGCACACTGTAATTTTAGATAAAGTTTTTGCTTGGATTTGTTTAGTCTGTGGTCTTATTGGTGCATCAAGATATCGCAGAAGGTACGACAATCTTCAAGCACAAGGCTCTGAGGGGAGGCACCGGAAAATTGCAAACATAAAGTTTCTAATCGACGGATCTTTTATTCCCTAGCTTCCGAGATACAGCCCATTAGCTTTGTAATGGGGGATGTTCAAAATTTATTTTATCATCTCTTGGCACGTGATGTCTTTCTTCGAGCAGTGAGTTCGAGCGAAGAAATTTTATTAACATCTGTTACATAATTTTGAAAACCTTTAAAAATTTGTTATTTGTGAGTTCGCAACAAACAAGAACGATTAACCGTTAATGTTACAATTCATACTCGAGCTCAATATTTTGAACTCTCTCGGAACGTTGGTCTTTAAAATATTTCATTAAATTCTAAAATTTTTATTCCTTTTTGCACCTTTAACGATACGTCAATGACTAAATATTTCTTTAATATCCCAAGTCTTTTTTTTGGGAATATCTTGTACAGTCGAATTTTTTTGCCTAAGAATGGCAAATTTTCTACCAATCGTAACGTTTGCCCACTCCGATACAAGTAACAAATCGATGATCCAACAGTAGTTCTGGCAGGCAAAATAACTGAGTTATAAGGGGTCGTTAGCAATTCGAGATAATTGAAACACGATTGACCGCGGGACGATAAAGAATATTCGGATCATTTATATTACTACTATTATATAAGGAATTTTTATATTACTTTATAACTGAAATCCGAAATACTGTATTGATTGATTTACATAAAAGTTAGTGAGTAGTTTAAAAGTGAGTAAGTGATAGCCTAGTAGTCGCTCGGACCTCGCTCAGATACAAGCCTAGGATTTCTGTTAAATAATGTGTAATATTAAGTGTTAAAAACACTAAGTACCTAATATGAAGTAAAAATATCCCAGACAAACAAACTAAAAGTAACAAGACGTACAAACCAGTTGCTTTACTCATTGTAGTGTGTGGAATGAAAACTACTAGAAAAGTTCCGAAGTTGAGCCGTAAATCAAGCTACGCATTTACAAACTTTAACGAAACGTAGGAAAATGTGTCTTATTGTGAAGAAACTAAGTATTACGCTTGGTGAAAATGTTGCATGATAAGAGACAACCCAGGGGAAAGTGAAGCCAAGGAACAATGATAAGTCGGGATTGTGGCGGCGTCTGCGAAGAAATTACAACTAGCACGACATAAAAGGACTTCAAGCTTCTGCGTTCCTGGTTAAAAAGTCCGGAGACGGATGCGGAAGTACCACGTGCCTACCAAGAAGAGCTTACTACTGTAAGCAAGGGAAAATATAGTGCACTAACAGCATGGTACTTTCAAATCACAAATCATATCAAATTTAATTTTTTATACAGGTCCATAAAATGTGATCTTACGGCTAATCTGTAAATTCCTGCTGCATTAAACACTTGGTTTTACAAATACGTTACTTTATTAATAATCAAATAAACAATCTTATGCATCAAATCTACTAATTGTTTAAAAACAACATCTTATGTCGAATGCTCGCCTGCGGCTGCACCACCGCTGCACCTATATCTGCCGTAAAGCAGTAAAACAGTCCGGCTTAGGTTAACCTTAACGCATCCACATAAAAATTCTGACAGGACTTCCGTTCTAGTTGAAGTTTGACGTGGATGCTATGGCCAGCAGTCAGTTAACATCTGGTGGCCTGCTACTCGGTTGAAATAAAAAAATACGTACGTACATTATAAATTCAAATTAGTATTTAAAAAATTAGTCCGTGAAGGAATCGTTTATTGAATAGTAAAATGTATTATGTGAAAATATAATTTTTGAAAACTCATGTAACTCCATATAATGGAACACTGTTGGTATTATATTATAAATCTCATACACATACACAATTCTCTTTTTTTAAGCAGGTTCGTTTGTATATATATATGATATTCTGATTTGCAAATTCGACTAAAGGTCGTCGTATAATTTGATACGAATACTCGTATCATAATAATTGTGCTACGCAAATCTGAAACCGATGCTTCGATGATGGGCGGTTGAAATTGTAGTAGACGGCAATTATAATAATGTACACCTGTCTTAGTAGTGCTATTTAGTAGTCAATCGTATATGTCAGAATATATCTTCACACAGATTAATGTGAGCATTACCCCGACATATTATTGATTGTACCACGGCGACCGATTTGCTCTGCGTCTTAAAAATATCATCCTGTCATGTCAATAATGTCACGAGGACCGTATGGCGCCGTGGTCAACGGGCGCTCTGCCGTTCGTAGGGTCCTGAGTTCGATTCCCAGCGGGGCAGAAATTTTAATGATGAATTTAGATTTCTGTTCCGGGTGTAGGTGTTTGTGTGCTTGTTTCTGTGTGTGTCCATGGTACCCACGACACAGGTTAAATTCTACTATGAGTGTGAAACGTTATTTATTTATAATGTCATGTAGTGCTGATGCAAAAGATGGTACTACTGGCACCTCAATATCCTATGATAGCTCATAAAGGAAATAAGTAATTTTAATAAAGATTTCGGTAAATGTGCGATCTTTGGAACAAGCTCTTCTCTGGTGTGTTACAATGTGCTTGAAAATGGCGTTGTTTGGAAAATTATTTTCTAGTGTAGCAAAGAATAATGATATCTATTTTAAAAGTGTTGTATAAAGGACATGAAGTTCTTTTTTTGTCAGAGAAGAGAATGATCGTACTGGCCTACCTGACGTCCCATCCCAAGAAATTTTAGTCCCAAGCCAGTTTTATGGCCCGTTAAATACACTGACAAATTGTTCTTAAATGTTACAAAATTAGCACGATGAAATAACGAAATAATTGTCATTGTGTAATTTAGATAGACAAAATTTTCCATGCACAGTCCATGTGTCATATCCATTTTCAAATGTCCATGCACAGCCGTCATCATTATCCACAGCAGTAGGGAAATTGTCAACGTTGTTGTGACTACTGACTTTGATGCATTTGAAGGTAATAATATTTTCAAACCTGACATGGAACAAACTTGAAATCCTTAGAGTAGAGGATGCGTTACTCTTGAAGACTAAGTATATACTCGTAGATTGATCTAAATCGTGTTTTAACACTGAGAGCTAGGACAATACTTGGTACAAGACTACAAGCTTTACCTAATCACTGTTTTCGATCGAAACATATGAGTGCGGCCTACGCTACTCTACGCCTGAAATAGTTGCAAGGTTATTGCCCCCGTAGGCGAGTCTTGTACATAAGACTATTAACATCAATCAATTGAAGTCGTAGAGCCTTACTTGCAAGGCTAAGGCTGTCTATCAATGAAAACGTAAATTCAAATTTTACCTTAATTTATTATGTACATTTTGTACATTCACATTTTGTTCATTCCGCGTGCATTAATTTGAATATCAAACTGGGGTTCCCTTTAGAAATTGTAAATGACATGTCTGCTTTAATACTATACAGAAATAGAAGACTAAATAGGAAAATTGAATTTCCGTGTCTAAGCAATCAATTTGAAGCTATTGGCATATCGCTGGCGATATTCAAACATTTACATAACAGACACCGAGACATTTGTAAATTAACCAGACGCTCTGTACACAGACATTAGAATTTCCGATTGAATTTATCATTTCCTACCATAGATACTTTCTACTACTGGTAGGGTATTTATATTATATACATATTTTAGTATATATAAGTGTTTTTATGTCGGGCGTTCTAAGTTGAAATGTTAACATTGTTCACCAAGCGTTGCGAACAGTTCTGTTCTAGGCTTTCTATATGTTTTTGTAACACAGACTAACATGAATTTTTCAAAATAAGTTACGTTCAATCGTACACACTACAAAATCTTACCGGAAAGCTCAAGGATCATGTACTTGTGACAATTCAGATTATGCAGAACCTGAGTTAATCGACTCACTACAAATTATCTAAAGTGATTAATGAATAGAGTTAAGTTATCAACAATTCTGAGTTAATGTAACTTATTTCAAAATATTTTTACTTTATGCGTTCTTTACAATAGTAATTGTAGCTACCGTCACTTTTCCTAATAACTTGAATACGTAAGCTTTTCAGTATAAGTGTCATCCTTAATCAAGTCAACTCAATATTTTTTTCCAATTAAAGTTCTAGCAGTCTTCAGTCTTCACGTATCAGCAAAAAACATCTTCGGTTCGTTGAATTCAATCTAATAAATTAAAGCCATAAACAATCCTGAGGCAGGAAATTACCTCTATTGAACGCTCATTCAATATTAAAACCTCTGGTGTAAGTCAAAGATCGGGATTTAGATGTCGTTTGGTAATCCGATTTCATTCGCCAAATAATGAGCACCATTAAACTGTGGTTGCTTCGAAACCAAAACGAATTATATTGATAGCATCTGCATTCCCTTTTCGACCGTAATTCCAAAATAGTAAGGTTTGGCTCATGATTTTCGGCCGGTTGGGGTAAATTTGCAGTAAAACAAAGGAAACATTAAATGTTCGTGCGAATTAAGGTTTTAATGGTAAGTTAATGAAGTTGAAATCAGCTTGTGCATAGTCGCACACGTACGTTGCGTAGATGTGGAAAGATGTGCCGATCCCCGGCGCAGACGAAATATGAGGATTAAATTCCTGTACTGCACCTAACAAGACTAATTTATGTAGGGGATGCCTGCACCGTGGAGTATACTCGACTTAACTAAACTAATTGAGAGGTAATAGTTTAGATTTCACAGCGATATGTTTTGTTTATATACATTTGTGGGAGTTGTAACGTTGATACAGGTGTTATTACAGTGAGTGATAGCCTAGTGGTTAAGCGTCTCGACCCCGCTATAGTGAGTCGAGGTTCAAATTCCGGCACGCACCTCTATTTCTCGAAACGTAATTTGTACCTAAACTTTCTAAATTATGTGCGTATTATGAATTAATTATCACTCGCTGTAACGGTGAAAGAAAACATCATGAAGAAACCCGCACACCTGAGTCTTCTCCATAGCGTTCTCAAAGGCATGTGAAGTCCGCCAATCCGCTCTTGGCCAGCGTGGTGGACTATGGCCTAAACTATCTCATCTTTTAGAGAAAACTCGTGCCCAGCAGTGGGACAATAATGGGTTGATGATGATACTGCTGGGTCTCAGCTCAGAGATGAGAAGTCTTTAGGTTCCGACCACGTTCTTACATAAGTTTTAATTCAGAAAACGTCGGTAACAGGAGCTCTTTGTGAATTCATAATTTCTTGTATTTTTCTACAAAATCAAGATTATCTCCGTAAGCTTGAACATTTCTAAAAACATCAAATTCCCAAGGTCTACGAAAATCACGAGAGTGTCGTATAGAAAA
>DWKW01001888.1:0-11811 GCA_018250115.1 Doberes anticus | reverse complement strand
TTCTATCAGACGGTATTAATGATAGATGGGATTCTTGAAGAACGAACATTTCAGTATTCTCGAGAGGAATAGAGATATTTCTTTGTTACCATATATATATATACATATACATTTCAAGTGAATAATAGCGTAGTGGTTAATAATCACGGCCACCTTCTCCGGTGGGTCGGGGTTCAAATCCCGGCACGCACTTCTAATTATTTGAAATTGACATTTATTTAACTATTTTAAAATAATGTATGTATTATAAATTAATTAACACTCGCTTTAACGGTGAATGGAAACTTACGTGTCTGAGTTCTCAAAAGTTATCTAATGCATAGGAAGTCCGGCAATACACATTTGGCCAGCGTGGCCAGACTGTGGCCTAAAGGCTTTGCTCTCTGAGAGGAGACTTGTGCCCAGTACTGGGACAATAATGGGTTCATGATGATGCATTTGAACTGAGCAAGTCTTATTTTTTGGATAATAGTTTAATCTTCGGAAAACCTTGTTTATCATTTATTGTACATGTATGTACATTTTAAGAAATTATTATTATTTATATTAACGGATAAGCAAACGAGCCTGTTAACTCGCACGCTCGTTAGCTATTCCGTTTGAATAAAAATATACATATTTTTAATTGTCTGTAATGTACAATCCGGGCAAACTACACATATTTTATAAAATTATAGATACCTACCTACACTGTCAAGCTGTGTAATCTCTGTTTGATTTGAGATGATACGTGTATTACTAATGAACGCCTCATTATCAATTCAGATTAGGTAAACATTGAGCTGATTGGTACCTAAAGACTTTAGATAGTATATAAACTGTTGGATAGTCTGAAAATGACATATTAGTATAGGTTAGCCCTAGGTACCCTATAAAAATTGGAGATAAAAAGTAGTGTGAGCACTGCTTTATTTCTGTTTCCTTCAAACAGGAATAAGTTTAGGCAGAATACCGTGGATGGGAAGCTTAACACCAAATAGTTTTTTTATAGTCCTCAGGAGTAGCAACGCACGTTTAAACCTGCTTGAACAGACTTATTTGAAGTTGGATGTGGATGTTCGTGGGCTGAAGTGACCACTTAACATCTGGTAGGTGCATGCTCGTATGCTACTTCTTTATTATTTAAAAAAGGAACACGCTGTATGTTTCATAGAGATAAAATATACTAATAAAATGAAGTGTGCGTGTGTGTTTGTATGTAACAACACTGAAGCCTTTTTATATATTAAGGAGTTATAATTTTATAATACGTAGTATAGATGTTGATAGCAAACGGAGCCATCTGCATTCGCTAGTATTAAAATATGCCATATTCTATCCGTAATCAAATTACAGATCACAGCCCGGGGGAGTCTCGGGTCTTGTCGATGAAGTAACTTTCCTTCAATTTAAGATAGATTTCGTTCAAAATATTGATTATATTAAGGTTGGTTGTACTTCTAAATTGCAGAAAAGCAACAAAATCAGTATTAGGATATCAACCTCAAGATTGAACTAATGTACGAAATTTACCTAAAGAGGTTTAGTTTTGAGGTTTGATGTGGACGTCCATGGGCTGCAGTGACCACTTAACATCAGGTGACATGCATGCTCGTTTGCTATTCCGTTTTTATAAAAAAGGTTCGTCGATTAAATATGCCTCACATCTGAAATATGATGGCAATGAAAATTTTGAGAATATATTTGATGAAAACCTAACCTAGGACCGAAGTCCTATCTGAGGTTGTGACTGGATTCGTTGGTACTGTTGAGGATTTGGAATACCTCCTGTCCAGTATTTTATGCTTAACCATACCCTACAGACCGAGATTCTGCAGTGCTGACATATATCTTTCAGCAGTGCGAGAGCTGCTGCATTTCGGTTTGAAGGGTGTGGTTAGGCAGAAGGCACTGGACAACAGGCATTCCAACTCAGTGCTTATGAGCAGCAACGCATCCACATACGACCTCAGATAGGACTCCCGTCCTAGTTGAGGTTTGATGTGGATGTCCATTGGCTACAGTGACCACTCAACATTTGGTTCACTGCAGACTAGTTGCCACTTAAAAATAAACCAATAAACCGAGAACAAAACGAATTAAAATTGTTTAAAATTCGCTATTTTTGTAACTTGAGTTACTCGAATTACTTTCAAAATTCCAAAGTGTCCCAATAATTACTTACCCATCAGAAACAATTACGTCCAATTAACGTCGACGTTTCTTTGATTAGTCCATTAGCCGGAAGCCTTGTTACGCCATTTTTATAATTACAAGGAAGCCGTAGCGACTTTCCTTATTTTCTCCCAAATTGATATCGGTGTCCGATGACCGGGTCTTCGATTACGTAAACGTGGGAGTATTTTTTGAATAGATTATGTGACGATGATGTAATTTTTGATGGTCGTAGAGTCTTATGTTGAAGGCATGCCTGCGGAAGCACCACCGCTGCAACTATTTCTGCCGTAAAGCAGCGGTGAACTGCTGCGTTTCGGTTTGAAAGGTGTAGTAGGCAGAGGACACTGGACGGGAAGCATTCCAACTTAGTCCTCATGGGTAGCAACGCATCAAAATACGACCTCAGATAGGGACTTTCGTCCCAGTTGAAGTTTGATGTATGCTCGTTTGCTTTTTTATGAACATAAAAAAACCTGATGTTAAGTGGTCACTGCAGCCCATGGACATGCATATCAAACCTCAATTAGGATATAAGTCTTATTTGAGGAGTATGTAGTGGAAGCTATCTTGCTAATGTGCACAGTTTGTGAGCTACCTTCCATTCCTTTTGTCATTTCCATATTCACAATTCGGATCCAAATTTACCAATATTTTTATAAACTAATTTGAATTAGCCCTAAAACGATCAAGTTATTTTAGGAAATACACGATTTATACTTTTAGACGAGTTAGTGCTCTATTATTCCAGTGGTTTTCAGCTTTCGCGTTACTTGGTATGAATTCATGTGAAGTTCATTGAACTGTTATTGTATATCGAATATAATGATCTAATACTACTCCATAAAACCCAGCATTTACCTTATTACGTTTTGGTATAAGCAAATTGGCATTCCCATATCATCTTATTGAGAAGCCATAGCATTCCACTCTAATAATTGTCTATCGAGACTGATAATGAGAATCAATTGATACACACAGACGTATCGATTGTCAATTATTCGCATTTTTATTTATTATTAACTTTAATCGGCCATGCGTTGCTTGTAATAAAAAGAAAGGAGCCCCTTCTTTCAATATGCATACTATGTAATATTATAAATGCAGAAGTAACTGTCTGTCTGTATGTTTTCGCGGCCAAACTGCTGAGCTGTGTTTGAGCGAGACGTCCTATGGAGATAGCTATCTCGCTAGCTCCTATGCAAAATAAGTAACGCCTTCATATTGGTGGTAATAAATTTGATATTTTTTAAGCGTGAGATCATGTCTTTTCCAAGAAAAGTATTACTATACAGCACTACGAGTTTCAATCATCCTATTGAAAACGACTCCTGCAGTACTCTTTTTAAATTATTTAGAAAATGTTATTTAGGTTACACTATGGCTTTAGGTGGTAAATGAGCACATGAGACTGCTAATCGTGTATATTACTATCACCTCATTACCATCAACTTTTTTTATTCAAACGGAATAGCTGACCAGCGTGTAGGCCACCTGATGTTAAGTGGTCACTGCAGCCCATGAACATCCACATCAAACCTCAACTAGGATGGAAATCCTGTCTAAGGTTGTATGTGGATGCGTTTCTACTCCAGAGGACTAAGTTGGAATACCTCTTGTCCAGTGTCGTCCGCCTAATTACAGCTTACATATTCAAGTATAATTAAACCTATTACATGGGGAATTGATTGGACTACTCCATAATCCTCGGAAATTTACTGATTCTGATTGGAGCATTCGAAGTAGCTCACGGTGCGAAAGACAATTTAAAAAGGTAGAAAAAGTTAAATAAAGGGTAATAATTGAAAAATGAGGCTGCTGAACAAATGTCTGATGTATCCACCTTGCATCCAACGTGCAACAAAATAAAATCCATCAAAGCACAAGCAAGTTCACAGGTAATTCTTCTGGTGTTGAAAATTTCGAAAGGTGACGCTGACCGGTTAGAATCAGACGGTCAGGCTTGTTTGGCCGACTTTAACATAAAAAATTCGAAATTCAAGATCCGTGTGTCACAGGAATCAACGGAAGGTAATTGGGCCATCGTAAATTGATCCCTACAAATGCGGGCGATCTAAGTCGCCTGTTGATATTATTGTCATCGCTCTTCGTTGAAGTTATCGCCGGTATGCGCCTTGGATTGACAATTTAATGTGCATCTTCTAATAGTTCTATATATTTCCAATAATGAAATGACGACCCGTATGGCTCTGTGGCCAACGTACGGTCTGCCGTTCAGAGGGTCCTGGATTCGATTCTCTATGCGGCAGAAATTTGAATGATGAATTCAGATTTCTGTATCTAGTCTGGATATTTGTGTGCCTGTTTCTGTATGTGGCCATGGCATCCACGACACAGGTTAAATTTTACTTTGATGAGTTTGAAACATTATTTTTTAAATGAATGTTACCTACTTCTCTAATTATAATCGTACGATTATATCTCTTTTGCCAAAAAATGTATGGGTATTTTCTAGTATTAGAGAGTTTTTGTTTACGAGCATGCAGGCACTGGTCACTGTAGCCCATCAAATCATACCCCAAATATGACGTACAGAAGATTAAATCATAATATAATCTGAATTAATAATAATCTGAATGGAATTGAATTAATCTGAATCTATGGTTTTCCGGATGCGTTGCTACTCCTGAGGATTAAGTTGGTATACCTCCTGTTCAATATTGTCTGTCTAACCACACACTTTAAACTGAAACACAGCACTCTCTATCTCTCCCTCTCGCGCTCTCTCTGTCTCTCTCAATGTTCTCAAAGGCGTGTGAAGTCCGCCAATCTGCACTTGACCATCGCGGTGGACTATAGCCTATTCCTACTCTGTAAGGAAACTTGTGCCCGGCAGTGGGACAATAATGGGATTCTCCTGACTTTCTCTTCAGTCCCCTTAACTGCAGCTCAATGCATTATTTCCAAAATGTCTACTGAGACCAGAGATACGCTATCAGCAGCTGGAGGTACGTTAGCCAACGCTGGATATTGGCCAACTGGCAATCTACAAGAGTTTGGCTCCAGTGTCGACTCGCGGTACAAAATTTGAATTTCGTTGCATTCAAGCGCATTTAGAAACAGGTTTTATTTTAAGTTCTTATAAGTAAAATACGTACTCGTATGTGGCTTAAAAAAATATTGTTATTAATAGCTGCAAATCATGTTCGACGGAGGTTTTTTCATAATTATTATCATTATTTAATGTTCTCAGAGAACAGCAAATGAGCATACAGGCCACCTGATGTTTAGTGGTCACTACAGCCCATGGTCATCCACATCTGAGGGTGTATGTGGATGCGTTGCAACTACTGACTAAGTTGGAATGCCTCCTTTGCTATTCTGTTTGAATAAAAAAAAATGTACCTAGATGTTCATGGGCTGCATCGAAAACTTTATAGCAGATGGCCTGCATGCTCGTCTACTTTTCTGTTAAAAACTCGATTTCCGTGGGTATAGAACCAAGAGTTTAAGGTAGACTAGACGAAGAGCGTATAAAGATATCTTCAATTGTAGTTTAAGTAAGTTTAAATATTATACAGTATATCTTAAGATCGGAGCGGAGAAAACACGATTATCAGAGTAATCAAAGTCTGTATACATATGTACCTACTTGAGATAAGATTAACATTAGATCTGGAACATTACGTTCATATGTAATATCTATGGACGTACATTATTTGATGAGAAAACCTGGATGTTCGACTACTGTTTTTAACAAAAAAAAAAAAAAATACAGCCATCTTATCTGGTAAATGAAATCACCAAGCTCGTTAGTGATTTAATGGTGGTAGAGTCTTGTTTCAAGGGTCGTCTGAGGCGGCACCACCGCCGCACCTATTTCTGCCGTTAAACAGCAGTGCTGTGTTTCGGTTTGAAGCGTGCGGTTAGGCAGAAGATACTGGATAGGAGGCATTCCAACTTCGTCCTCAGGAGTAGCAACGCATCTACATACAACTTCAGATGTGGATATCTATGTGCTGCAATGGCCACTTAACGTTTGCTATTCTATCAAAATACATTAAAAAAAAAATTAAAAAAATGTTAAATTAAAATTCAGCCGAAAACATAATCGATCGTTAAATAAGAGATACCACCCGGTGATGTCGCATTTATTAAATCATAAATCTCTCTCAATGTTTACGAATCACAGAGTAAATATTTGAGGCCTATCAAAAATTTACGACGGTATCGCGCTGGTGGTTCCGGGCGATAAGCTTTGAAGTCTTTATGTAGGTGTTTATGATGGTCCTGTGGGAAAATGTAATTACTAGTGTGAAATATGACACAATATAGCCGTCAACGTAATTATACATTTCGTTTATTAAATCAATTAGTCAACGAGCATGCAGGCCATGATAAGTTGTTAATGCAGGCAAGGATATCTACATAACCTCAAAGAGTACGTACGTGGATGCATTGCTACTCATGTGGACTAAGTCGGTGCCTCCTGTCCAGCGTCTTCTCCCTAGCTACACACAAAAGGATAAGATTCAGCTTTTGCAGACGAGTTCGTAGTCTCGTGCGGAGCTGATTTTCAGTCGGACCTGTCTCCCTGAGGTGATAAACGAGAGTTCAGACTCTTCAATATCCAAATTACCTTCAATACGACATAGTAAACTCATACATTCTTAATGGAAAATAAATGGAAATAGAATTATTCTATTTCTTTATTATTTACGTACAGTAGGTAATAATATCGTCGTCTGCGGCCGCAGCCGGAGACTGGTATGTAATAAATAGTAAATTAAAAATACCTCTTCAATATCAATATAATTGAATTGAATAATCAAATGACATTACGAAAAAGCGCAAGACTTTTCGCCTTATGCGTTCAAATTGATTTATATTTTAAAGGGGTTGAAGTTAATTTATCATCGCACCCTTTGCAACTTGGCATCTGTGGAGATATTAATCTTTTGACAGTTTAATATAGTTTAACAGTTTGACAAAAAGCAATGTAGCTTGCAGCCAATCGTGTACTATTTTTATTTGACAGCGCGGTGTTCAACGTTAGGTCTGCCGTTCGGAGTTCGATTCCCAGTGGGGGCAGAAATTTGAATGATGAATTTATAACCGAACGAATTTAGAACAGAATTCCTGGTCTGGTGTTTGTGTGCTAGCACCCATGATACAGGTTAAATCCTACTATGGGGCTATGAGTGTGAAACGTTGTTATTTCAATGTATTAAATAAATAAAAATGGTGGAAAAGGTGTATGGCGATGGCACGCCTATTCATCATTTAAATTTCTGCTCCGCTAGCAGTCTCCTCTAAATGTCAAAATCATCTAAATGTCAGACTGACAGGTCTATCGTTGTACCATAAGGACGTCATTTGGTAGAACCATATAATCACTCGCCATAATGAGACTAGCAATATCAGGCAGCGATCGGGCGCTGGACTGAGCATTTCTTTTTTATATTAACAGAACAGCAAACGAGCATGCAGGCCATCTGATTTTAAGTGGACACTGAAGCCCATGGACATCTGCATCAAACCTCATCTAGGATGGAAGACCTATGTAAGGTTATATGTGGGTGCGTTGCTACTCCTGAGGACTAAGTTGGAATAATTCCTGTCCAATGTATTCTGCCTAACTACACCTTTCAAACCGAACAGCAGTTCTCACGCTGCTGCTTTACGGCAGAAATAGGTGCAGCGGTGGCGCCGCCGCAAACGAGACCATAAAAATTTTGGCAAACTACGAAGATAGATATTGAATACTAGATTCAAAATATTACAGTACCTTATGTATTTTTGGACTACATTAAATGGATTCAAAAGACGGTACTCACCTTTATAAAAGTCTTCACGTCTTTCCTTATTTTTAACGGCATTTATTGGGTTTAAAAAACGACGAACCAGCCCTTTTCGGAACTGAGCACCCACACCATCAATTAATCTCCCATTATCAGTGATTACCTTAGATAAGCCATCTTTGTTACGGTAGCCATGATCGTGGAATTAACTATTTGTTTGGCCTGATCACGCTGGCGTGAGCGTTAGACACTCAATTTGAAGTTGTTTATGCATTTTAAAAGGTTTTTCGATGGAATTTAGACGTTAGGAAGTCGAGATAGCCCCGTTTGTGTAAGTGATATAATTGGGTTAGTGACTGTTTATCCAGTAAGCTTTTATGAGCTCTCCACACGAAGAACGTCCGGCGACCACGACTGACTTAATTTTAGCCTGAATCGACTCGGTGGCGCGAATGCTTACAAAATTGCATAGAGCTCTTCAAAACTTGAAGTCTCAACAATGTCTTCGTCTAGCTGAAAAAGCCTTCACTGACAGCAGTTGCATGGTGCATGTTACAGGTTGCACACAGTAGTCGTCTGTGGCGGCTTCTGCGGTGAAGCCGCCTTAGACCTATTTTTGCCATAAAGCAGCAGTATGAAAACTACTATGTTTCGGTTTGAGGGGTGTAGTTAGGCAGAAACTGAACATGAAGTATTCCAACTTAGTCCTCGGGTGTAGCAACGCAACCACATACAACCTCAGATAGCAACGCAACCACATACAACCTCAGATAGCAATGCAACCACATACAACCTCAGATAGCAACGCAACCACATACAACCTCAGATAGCAACGCAACCACATACAACCTCAGATAACAACGCAACCACATACAACCTCAGATAGGTCTTCTATCCTAGTTGAGATAGTAGTAGTGGTAGAGATAGAGTTTGTTGTTGATATCCATGGTTCGTTGCTTCTTTCTAGGACTGACACGACTTGAACCCGTCCTGCGTAACCTGCTGCCCACTAAACCGAAACGAAACATTTTTAAATACTTTTTAATATGCTGGTCTGCCATTGGTCTCGCACTGCTGTTTTCGTTTCGCAGTGGTAGATGAACCTCCAACATAAGATTACCGACATCAAAATCTATATCCTATTTCTCTATTCGTAAGTCTTAAAGTGAGCCGCTCGCTTTAAAATCAACCTTACATCGAATCTTTGTATCCAAAATATCGTACACAAATAATCAAATAAGCGCCCCATTGCTTTTCGATTCAGCTACAAAAGAAACATTTTTAACGTCTCAGTACAAAGCGTTATCACGCCAAGTTTTCAAAGGCGTTAAACACAAACATCTCTTTCATCTGGGGAAGTAATCGTGTAAACATACGTACGCGCTTCCCGTTTTCTATAGTTACGTAACTGTAAATATCGCTTGGCAGGTGGATGTGAATTCGGAAATTCTCGAGCACAATCTCGGTCTTCGTCTTGACAATCGTGGGTTAACGCTGGAACTGTTTCTACCAAAAAACCAAATCCTCTCCGAGATGAGAGGATTAAGGCCATGGTCTTCTATGCTATTATCTTAGCGGACTTCAGTTCTGAAAACATTATGGAAAACTCTCAGGCATATCCGAATTGAGGGTCGATGTGGATGTCCTCGGGCTCACAGCAGACGTCAGATGCCCGATGGTTGTTCTGTTAGTATAAAAAAAGTCTGGACTTATGCAGATATAGTCGTGAGCTGAAGCTAGTGAACAGTAACATGTATTAATGCATAAAATACTTGTCTTCCGCACGGTCAAAGGAAGTGTGGTAAATTGTATGTGGACACCATTCATATCCTCAGGGAGAGTCTTAAAAAAGACGCCATTACTGCAAAAGTGAAGGGCTGATAGAAAATGAAGGCACGCCAGGCTTTTGACGGTGCGAGAGACAGTACGAAATATCATTAGCTGGGAAGCATCACGTCTACGGCAGATGGAAATGGGATGAATAATAAACTGGCTTGCTTAAGATTGTGCTCAGCGGCAGCGATGGATATAAATGACAAGACAGTAGAATACAACTATTCTTTATTGTCCATCAAAAATATAGGAACAATAATACGGATTTATAATACATATAAAGATATATACAGAGAGGCAAAAGGCGGTCTTATCGCTAACAAGCCATCTCTACCAGACAACCTTTGGGTACTCAAACAACCTTTGGGTAGGAGAAACAAACAATAAATGGGGTAGAGATGTACAATGTTAATATAACTATTGCTAAATACACAATAGGTGGTGAAACAAGAGTCAAAGGAGTTTGAGAAGCAGAAAAAAACAAAAGGTAATATTAAAGGTTATATTATAATAAGTATATAGATATACAACGCTATATATCTGTAGATAATAACAGTAGAACATTTGCATTAAAATATCTATGCTTTATAAAATATTTTAATAATAGTTCTTGTGAAGCTAACCTTTGGTGATCACGACAACGACAAAGATCATTGTTCAACTAATTATATTTGTAATCCTCCGTTGAACGTGATTTAAAAACAGACTGAAACGGCAGAGTGAGTATTGCTATTATACAGCAGAAATAGGCAACGCAAGCGAGCTACCGGCACAAGACTACCACCGTCCCTTGTAAATATTCCAAGATAGTTATTTTGATAGCCTAGTGGTGAAGAATCCGTTCCGGCGCGTCTGGGTTCGAATCCCGGCATATGTGCGGAGTATGCTTCTAATTTTCCAGAAATTGTGCGTATCAGAAATTGATTATCACTTGCTTTAACGACGAAGGGAAACATCGAGAGGAAACCTGCATGCCTAAGAGTTCTCCGAAATGTTCTCAAAGGCATGTGATTTTCGGCAATCCGCACTGGGCCACTGTGATGGACTACAGCCTAATCTCTAAGACCCGTGTACAATGGAGGGATAATAACGGGTGATTTTGAAGCTCGCTTCACATAGTTGCGCTGAGAAAAGCTTAAGTGGAGTCACGCCTTATAGTTTAAGAAATAAATATTCGCAACTTCAGGGAGCACAGCGTTCAGCTCGCGTCGTATATCATTCTTCCGTATAGCTCTTGAAATATGTAATGGATAGTGTTTTGCTCTGTAAGAGAAATATTTTTAAATTGATGGAGTCTGCTGAAAACTATGCATATGAATTCGCGTAGTAATATCACAATGGCTAGAAAAATGTGGGATGAATATAAATGGTTAAGCTAAGTTGCTATTATTCAAACAGATATGTAGATTATAAAAATAGTTAAAACACAAATATTTGAAAAGCAGACAGCAAAATTAATTTTACAAATTTAAGGCAATGTTTTCGAAATTCATGAAATTGGGTATTTTGGTGGACATTGAAAAAAATTCCGGAATTTTATATTTTCACAGAGATGAATTAAGATGGTCGAAAAATTGTGAAACCTCAGGGCATAGTTGCTTTTTTTAAAAATGGTTATGTGAGGTTTAACGCGTCATGCATTCACCGCGTATTTAATGACCCGTAAGGCGCTGTGGTTATTGTGTCGTATATGGTAAGTAAGCTCTGACATTCAGAGGGTTCCGGGTTTTATTCCTGACGTAGCAGAGATTCGAACTACTATCTAGACTAGATATCTAAATAATAAATAAATAACGTTTCACACTCATAGCTCCACAGTAGGATCTAACATGTGTCGTGGGCGCTATGGACACACACAGAAACAAGCACACAAATACTCAAACTAGGTACAGAAATCTAAATTCATCATTCAAATTTCTGCCCCACTGGGAATCGAAGCCAGGTCCCTCCGAACGGCAGACCGAACGTTGAACACGGCGCCATGTGGGTCGTCATATCTGTTCGTTTCTGGTTTGGATCCACGAGTTCTTGTTTGTGTGTGTCAATGGCACTCACGACACAT
>DWKW01001887.1:0-11814 GCA_018250115.1 Doberes anticus | reverse complement strand
AAAGGCATGTGAAGTCCGCCAATCCGAACTTCGACAGCGTGGTGGACTGTGGCCAAAACTCTCTCATCTCTGAGAGAAGACCTCTGTGCCCAGCAGTGGGACGATGATGGGTTGATGATGATGATAGTCAATATAATCGTTCTACTGACGAAACATTATAGGTATAAAGACTGTTATAAACGAAGCTCTGACCGACCGGTCGAAGCTCTGATGTTTGATTTGTTCATTCTTATCAGCTGCATGCTTACAACTCTGATCTACTTTAGTTCTTGACAAATATTCATTGACAAATTGGATGTGCGTGCTTCCAGCGCCGTTTTAAACATACCTATTTGTCTTAACGGCAACGGTCCTAAACGGCTTAATATATTGTATCACGCAAGTATAACCAAATATTATCATAATGAAATATTTTTTGTTACCTTTTTCTGCCATTTTAATAAATTTTATATGCTAAACGTTATGTGATTAGAGTTTTACAATGACATTTAATGCAATTGTTTTTTTTTATTCTCTAGTGTTGCGGGTGGTGAAAGATGACGGTGACCGGTTACCATCACACAGTGAATCGAGTGTCTGTTTGTCTGGCATGCACATTAATATGTATCTTCCAGTAGCCATTGGTTTTTGTTTCGGACTGAACGACAGCAGATGGACAGCTTCTGCCGGTTTTACTGAGTCGCGATGATTTATTCTTGGTATCGACTCCATTCATTTTATTTCTTGTGTGAGATATTGCATGCCAGCGCTTCATTCAACGACATAGTTTAAATTGGTAGCTAATTACGTACTGCAGTTTTTCAGGAGGTATATCCTAATTATGTAACTTTTGCAATAAGGCAACTACAGCTTAGCAAATTGAGGTAAACTGTCAAAGTATCAGTTGCTAATTTTCCGCGCAAAGTGTGACAAACTTACTGTTTGAAAGCTATTTCATAATTTGTTTGTGTTTCGAAACGTTACGTTTTATGTGAAATTTCTGTAGGGGCGAGCTGTAGCATGTTTCATGGCGAGTAACATGTTGCATGTTTTTTTCTGGACATTTGAAACCGCGTTATCATGTTATCGATATGGAATATTAAGTGCAGATGTATACGCCCATACCTACGAACGAGTTAATTCATTCCATATAAGTAGTGCAACGGACATCCGCCTTATTGCAATATCTATAAACTGAATCATCTGATACGCGTGATCACCATACTGAGATACCTCTGGCTATACATACATATTGTATCTTTATGAAGACGTGAAGGCTTGATGTTCATTTCGTTGTTAGGTCGCAGTTCTTTCCTATCAACCATAGGGAGGATCACCGTGGAAGTAAAATCTAAATTTGCATAAGGTTGTTCATTTAGTGACACCCTTTCTACTTTACGTAAGCTCGTTTGGTGATTAATGCAATCTTTAAAAGATTAGGATCTTACATCGAAAACTGATTTTGGATATGTCTAGGCATCGTGGTTTTGACGAATGGATTCGGGATGTGTTAATGACGAATAATCTTTAAGGGAAGGCAGAAGCACTGATTGTTTGAACAGTCGTGGCTCCGGGATTGATGGTAATTTTCTGCGACCGAAACTGCTGCACATAAAAAAACGAGTGAAGTATTTAACGATGGTTCTGACGTGAGAGCAGCAAGGCATATAGCCTCTGCATAACCCTAATAGCGGTACAGCCCTATGGCGACATTGGTACATTCCAATGGAGATCGCAGACCCACGCTCCTTACTACGACTTGATTAGGTATTAACCCAACATGCCTTGATCTTTACTAGAAGCCCGTGTTTTACTTACATTTTGTCACCTTAGAACAAGATTTACATAATAGAGTAAAACGTGGACATCAGACTTTTAATATGTATTAATAAGCAAAATAAATATCTTTAAGTGTTTAATATACATAGAAATAAAAGTGATTAAAACATAAATTATTCAGAAGGTAGGTTACAGTACCTACTCCTACAGGCCTAGATGTGCACAAAAAATCATGCATACACGCATGGTTTTGTACATACATGGATGCCGATAAGGCAGGCAATATGAAGCGAACATACACACATACAAATGCTTTCACTAATTACTGTTTTTGATTGTATTATTATTTGGTCGACCACTGACTGGTTAAAGCAAATAGGTACATCCGGGTTTTCTGTTATACTATTCAATAGAATCGTGATAAATAATCTCTTTATTCAGCGAACAATAGATGTCAATAGCCATGTCTAGATTCTCGCAAATTTCTTTTGCGATGTCTTAAAAAGTGAAATGTAAATATTATCAGTTCAGCCGATTATTGAATTAAAACTTTTTCAAAAACGCAAATAAAGATACGATCTGACAGCAATTCCAGGTAAACCGGAAAATAATAGATTTCTTTTTAGAAATAAATATTTTTTTCTTATTAAAAACTGGATTAAGCTACTTATAATTCGATTCATGGGGGTAAGAAAATAAAATTCGAAAAACAACAAATCCATTTTAATTTATCTTGTTCGAATTTAGCCCAATTTATATGTCGAACCGAACCATCTGCATTTACACCATGAAAGTCCCATTCAAATCTATTCAGCATTTTTAGCGAGATTGACGAACAAACAATGCCTACCAATAAATGAAAAGTCATACAGAAACAACGTATTGTTTTAATTAATCTCTAAATGGTTGATAACAGTTTTGATAAATATTTTCGATAAAGTTACAGAATAATAAAACTCTCTCATCTCTGAGAGAAGACCCGTGCCCAGTAGTGGGAAAATAATGGGTTGATGATGATGATACAGAATAATAATAATAGAACAATAATATAATTTATAAGTTATCATTTTTATAGTAGTATAAATAGACAGGATAAGTGTCTTGTCTGGTTATTATTAATGTTCACTTTTGAATCTTTTTTTCGGTCATATAAAATAAATTCCTGAGTGTTAACTCATATATGAGTATGATTACTCATACATATGAGTAATCGAAAAAATTGCATGTATGTATTTCTGCCGTAAAGCAACAGTGTGAGAACTGCTTGCTGTTTAACTTAGTTTAAAATTTCTTACTAATAAAAACATATTTAGCTTCATCTATCATTTTAACTATCAGCACTAACGATGGACCTCATAACAAATTTCTTAAAAATTCGTTCAGTAGTTTTTACGTGATTAGTAACAAACATCCATCCGTCTATTTTGATACGATTTAAACAATACTTCTGAATGTATCGTCACGAAAACACCGAAACACAGCATTGCTGCTTTACAACATTAACAAGTGCTGCAAGCTCAACTTATCTGACTTATCAACAAATGGATCTGCTATTGACACCAAACGTACCATATTACATGATACCATCTTCACTCCAGAGTCAAAACCGATTTCTCAGAACAGTGATCGGACTTATGTCGGATAGGGTCAATTTGCCTATCACTTTCTTCTATGATTTATGCGGGCTTAACCTCCGAGCATTGTTTACTATTTATTATAGTTCTTCCAGTAATTACTACTCGTAGTCGCTAGTACTGTAAGAACTCTTGTAAAATTGAACGTCTTTAACTTATATATCTATTTGTTTTCTATGTTTTAATGTTCATCTAGCAGAAGGTAATATAAACCTAATTGAAATGGTACTTTGATAATACTTTAAAAGATTTTCTATTGTCGTAACTCACTGAAAACTGCATTACATGCCGTGTTCCGGCAAACTAAGGTCAACTAAGGTGCAATGTTCGAAAATTAAAAATTACTACTATTCGACCGCGCTTTGATTAAAATTATACGACTTTAACTAATAGTGCACCTCGCCTATTATACTGATTTTATTTCAACTTCTGCTTGATAAGAAATTCATTTAAAACATGAATCTTTCCATTTGGTAACTATAAAATTACTCGTTAGGAAAATGATAAATTAAAATTTGTCAAACCCCTAAATATTAATACTTGGGCTTATCTCTTAGCCTTCACATTTTGATCTACCCTCTGTGGAATTCAATTAAGAAAAGTGGTACTGGGGGCGACATTTTAGGGTACAGTTATTAAAATTGATGCAATTGATGAACAGCCGCGTATCATGTATGAATCAAGAATCTCTTAGTTGTCTTTTCTTTTCTATTTAATACCTATTCTTTTCTATTTTATTTCTGTTTTATACATTAAACGGAAATTATAATTTACAGGTTTCTGGTGTATGAACCCTAAGTGCGTACATCACGTTCCCTTAAGCCTTTACCAACCAACTTTATGATATATGGTAGTTTTGAAGAACAGAAATAGAAAAGCTTTCAAGATTGTAACTCGAACCCTTATCGCTTGTATATAGAACAGAGTGTTTGTGAAAACGAGCCCTTGGTACAACTAGCGGAGCAGTAAATGTGATAAGAGGGGAGACCGGGGATCGGTGATTGAAATTAATGGCTGATCGGATATACTCCATTACCTTGCCACAGGCACGCTACGCTCAAATATGGCCAACATTTATGGTGAATGATTAGCCACACGAATATGATCAAACATTAGGGATACATGAAAATTAAACGTCTGTTGTATCTACTACTATTTTTAAAAACTTCGAACCAATTTTGAGTTCATTGGACATTGCTATTTAGACTATAAGGTCGATGAGACGTAGGGTAGACTAGTTTGAAAAAGACCATCAGTTTATAAAGTACATATATAATAATATGTTAAAGATAAAGTTCAAAATCAAGTATTCGATTAGAATCTTATAATGCTATATATTAATTATCGAAACGTATCGTATCGTAATCGTAGAAGCATACAATTCTTGAACTCTCGTTGGATACGAAACACTACAAATTTAAATGTTTTTTTATGGCCTTGTAATTTTCGTGCTTTGTCCACCAATTTTAAAGTCATGTAAATAAGCTCTTATCTAGTAAGCTTAAATTAGTCATTAGTTAATTACTTTAATCATGTAGACTACTCTACAATCCTTAGGTGAATCTGCTTATTCCGACTACGTACTTTGAAAATATTTCTGAAATATATCAACAATCAACTAACAGCTCAACAATTAACAAGTATTTAAGAATTTTTAATACTTCAGAGTCGACATTGATTCTGACTTATGTTAAGCACACAATTTTGTAATATTTCAGAAGAGGCAATATTTACTATTAAATTTTGGTTCATCTTCGACATTCGTTATTGACTATATTTTCCTAACTGAGGTTGGTCTTTGTTTAACTTTCGTTTGGAGGAAGGTATATTCAAAGGACTTGTGATAATGTCTGCGACGCCTAACGTCCGCTTCCGTTGAAAGTCGACAGTGCTTCATTTATCACCTCATTTGACTTTTCAAACTCCATCCGCTCAAGATTTATGTAAAGACATTTTAAATACCCAGTTATTTAAATTCTTATGTACTTATTTAAATTCGTTTTAAGATTGTTTTGCCAGTTAATGAATTGGGAGTATAAGATATTAAAGGATATTCCGCGTATTATATGTATTTACAACCTGTACCTATAAGCTCATAGATGACCTATTTCATTCTATGGTTACTACTACCCATTCAAGACAGTCGTACTTTTGTCTGTTCTAGGTAACATCGAGAATCATGTGACTAGTTTGAGCAGATGTATAATTTATACTAGGGCAATATCAATCAATGTACGACGAGAGTAGTACACGTCGATACTATAAGTCCTTGATCTTGCGTACTTATTGTAACATGTTCGTTCACCAACGGGGAACAAAAAACATATGCAAGCCGCCGTAAAAACTAATTGGCATATTCACTACGCTCGGCGTTGCATGTCGTCGGCAAAAGCAGTAAGAATAGAAAATGAGATAAGAGACAATTTCCGTCTTCAAGATATACTCGTATATGCTATGCTACGTATATGTTTTCTATATTTTAGAAATTTATCGAGGAAAGTAATAGTAAGTACTGGTATCGTGCACTGTGGCGTAAGGGAATTATGTAATTTATTACATTGTTCGCACGTGACATTAAACAATTAAATAGTTTGTTGTCATTGTACTTTGAATTACGTTTATTATGTAATTTTTTTAAACTGGTACCGATCGTTTAATGAAGCAGTATGTTCTTCGGAGTACGAAAAACACTGAGATCTGATTTATTGGTAGATTTTTCATACATAATTAGGTGCATGCCTCATATTGTTACCATTGTTAATTGAATTCCCTTACTCTACATCTACTAGTTGACTAGTACTATATACTATAACTAGTAATATATTTACTAGATGTCTTTTTTAAATATTTTTTATTCATACAGAATAGCAAACGAACATGCAAGCCACCGGGTACTAAGTGGTCACTGCAGCCCATGAACATCCACATAAAACCTTAACTAGGACGAAACTCCTATCTGAGGTTGTATGTGGATGCGTTGCTACTCAAAAAGACTAAGTTGGAATGCTTCCTATCCAGTGTCTTCTGCTTACTTGTGGCAGGTAACAGGTGGTCTTATATCGAAGGCTCGCCTGCAGCAGCACCACCGTAGCGTCTATTTCCGTAGTAACACATCCACATACAACTTCAGATAGGTCCTTGTTGAGATTTGACGTGGATGTGCATGGGCAGTGACCACTTAACATCAGGTGGCCTACATGCTCGTTTGCTATTCTGTTAATATTGTAAAAAAAACTGTTGTAAATTCGTTACGGCGCGTATGTAAATGAAAGACTTTTTGAAAAAAAAAAAAAGGCATATACTTAGACGCAGTTGTATTAATTTAAAATTTTCTGGCTGTTTGTATGTTTGTTCGCCGGTCACGCTAAAACTACAGAAAAGACCTAAATGATACCTCCGTACAGTGTCTATTTATATTGTAAAGACTTAAATACTGCGATAAGTTCGAACAAGATCGGTACAATGGAACCAGCGATACAGCTTGACATCTCTGTAGTATGCGTCATATACTCGTATTCGGGAGGTTAATTAAAATAGTTTTATCGTTTTTTAATTGATATGCGACACGACAACGTCGCTTACGGAAGTCTAGTTTTTAATACAATTAAATACACATCGGTGTACACACATCGTAAAGCTTACTAAACTAAATATAGATCTTTTCATTTTTTTATTTCAGAGTAGTGGTAAACGAGCATATGCGAGGCCTTGTGATGGTACGTGATTACTGCAGTCCAATGGACATACACATCCAACCTCAAATAAGTCTGAAGTCGTATCTGAGGTTGCACGCTGATTAGTTAGTTGCTACTCCTGAGGACTGAGTTTGAATGTCTCCTTTCCACCGTATTCTGCCTAACCACACTTTCACACCGAAACACAGATGTGCCCACACAGCTGCTTTATGGCTTTAATAGATGTGGTAGTGGTGCCGGTGCAGGCAAAAGACTACCAACATAGTGGATAATATTATATAACTTTAAATGCACGTATTCGATCATTACGCATCAATGCAAATACTGTTTTGGCATAAACTGAAGTGTTACCACATCTGAAATGTTACAAAGCACTTATCTTAGTACTTCGGGCACTAACTTTCATGTCATTGAAGGAGTTTTAACACTTCGATACAAGTCCAGTAAACAAATTACAACATCATGCCGGTAAATGTGTCAAGTTGCGTGCGATGTCTCACCAGACTTACTCGTAACTCTTGTTTATCCGTTTAAGCTGTCTTTCCACTGAAAGCGAGTTTAATAAAGTGTACGAGCACAGGAAGACATTAATTAAGTAATTCCTTACAGATTTCTAATCGAACCGTTACCAGATTACATGATTACTTAGTTGAATATGAACGTATCAATTATCTTGGCTGAGCAAGTTTGAGTTGTTAGTATTATGTTGTGAGAAAAAGGAAATTTATATTAAATTCAATTCATTTTCTTATAGTCATCTCCAGGAAATTGGACAAGTGTTCTTTTGAACAGTTGATAAATTGACCCGTAATCGCTGTCAATTATCAAGTTATCAAGAGTGAATAGTGAAAACAAGTTTACGTTGTACGTAATGTAAAAGTTCTTATCTACAATAAAGTTTAATTAAAATTTTGTTGAAATCAAATTCCACATCTATAATCGATTCAAATATTTAATCATTAAAATTCAGTAACAATTATGACAATATCAGTGCGTCTGATCAGGACGTCTTCTTAGTACCCCATTCTGCAATCAAAGGTGTTTGGCGCGTCGTTCTCAAGGAATTTCTAAACGTACTTGTCTAACTGCAGAATTCTGCAAAAGACGTTACCAATCATAACAAATACTCTTAATATTAACTATTGTAAATCATAGTAAATATTATGTAAAATGGTCTGTATAAATAGTATTCCATATAGTAATATCTTAACAATTTGTAATATGTAACCCACCTGAAATCATACTAATAAAATAAACATGATAACATTACCATTGTAGTTATAGTAAAATTGCGCATTATTTCGTTCAAAATCATCACTGGATTAAGCCTTTAATCTGTGGGATGTGTAAATTCAGCAATTAGCGCTTGTTATTGCGTGTTCAAGCGTATTGGAGCCCGAAGATCTATTAGGTGTTAATAAGTCTTCGCTCAAAACTCAGTAACTGCCGATAGCGGTATTGGATAAACGTGCGATGTTTTAATTATTTACAACTTTTTATATATACAACAAAGATTACGATAATTTTATGAATGATCTTCTTCTGTTTGTTTTTAGTGTTGAATATTTTCATTTCACTCAAATTTGTTCATTTATTTTGTCTTATTTTTATTAACTTTCCACTGACGTTTCAAGCACTAATGTAATTTTAGTGACCTTAGCTGCGCACTGCAGCCCACCTGGTGTTAGCTGGTCACTACAGCCCACGAACATGTGCGGACTTAAATAAGACCCAAGTCTTGTCTAGTCCAACTTTGATGCGTTGCTACTCCTGAGAACTGAGTTTTAATGCATGTATTTTCCCTAACCACGCCCTTCAAACCGACACAAAACAGTGCTCACACTGCCACTTTACCGCAAGACCTCTACCACCATAAACTATTATTAGTTGTCGTTATTAATAACACTTTAATGATTTTCCTGGTTTATTTCTTCCTTCTGTTTTGTAATTTATTGTACATAAATAACTTTTGAATTTTGCAGTTAATTATTATTTTCTTATTTGTAAAAACAGTAACTATATACTCCTTTACTATATAGTCTCACCTGGCAATGAGTTGCATTTTGTTCATAGGAAGTGTGTTAACACATTTGTGTGGTTAAATTCTATTAAGCAATGCCGAAGTTAACAGACACTGTTTACAGAACTACATAACGGCATTGTAACGTAAGCCGCGGAAATTTCTTAAGCGCGAAAAGGTTTTTGCAATGATTGACGAGATGCTTGTTTGATACGTGTTAATAGTGCACTTGATATCGAGGCGATTGATCACTCGGAACCGGTACGTAAGGCTTGGGAAAGCCTGGGAAATGTGGCGGGAAATATGGAGAAACTGGGTTTGCTGGTAATGATTTCGTTTTGAAGACAAGAGGAGTGATTAACGGGACGTCTTGTTAAAGTAGCCCCTTTTGATTTAAGCGCTTTAACAAGGAGCACTTGTAACTGATATGTGGTAGTTTTTGCGTTGGATGTCTTTTTCAACCACGTAAGGTTTATATTAATTAGTTATCTATTACTCTTTCATCTTTAACTGAAATTAGCGTTGTAATCTATGCGCCCAGATTTGTTAGTATTAAGAGTTGCGGGAATAGATAGAAGAGAATATTAAATTAGATTTTATTCGTTTACTTTTATGTGAACATGAAAATAGTTCAAACTTTTGACATGCGTCCTCAATAAAATACGACAACAAGCAGTCTTAGGCGAAAGTTGCCCACAATAATTACTATGTATTACTCTGTGTTGACCCTAACTTGGCCATAAATGGGCATCTTCCGAGTCACTCGCAGCACTCAATGATCACTTTTAGAGGTCGTGGAAACCGTGACCAGTTCGGTGCCCATTCAAATGTTCGAACAGCTGTCAGCGCCATTTTCATTTTAATCGTCCACTATTCTAACTTCAGTGCAGAGAAATGACTTAAAAGCTTTTGAAACGTACTAACATAATTTTACAGAGATGTATTCGATGAACCTTACTAGAAGCGCTCAATTTATTTTTATGATTATCTCAGTGAAATCCAAACATTACTGCATTAATTATGTTAGGTTTTGTCGCTGAAGTTATTTCTATTCTTGAGATTTTTAAGTACATAACGTTATTTTCTTGGTTGTTTTATAAAATTAACCTTTTGGGTATTTCCGAGTACCTTCCTATCGAGGTACCTACATTATTTGTGTATGTTACAATGGTGGTGGTGTTTATTATAATATATGTATTACAAACATAAACGTTATTATCAAATTACTATTGTAACTATCAGACACTTAATTCCTAGATATGATGTGGGCACTTACTATTATCGAATATAATATTATCAAATATAAAATCTAGGAAAGATTAAAAAAAAAATCCTTGCCATTTCTCTTTATACTTGTAGATATTTAAAAAAAAACTACCTAATTTCGACTATTAGTTTTCTAAAAACATTTTTTTGAGGTCCTTGTCTGAATGTTTGTTCGCTAACAACGCTCAATAGATTTGCATGGGATTTTCACAGTTAAAATATGGTATAGTTTTAAATACTGCGCTTTATTTGAACAAGATCGGTATTATAGAACGAGAGATACAGCTTGACCTCTGTTAAGTATGCGCCGTAATATGCGATGTAAAATGAATTGAAATTGTAATGGTTTTTTTTATTTTTTGCGGCAACAGCGTAGCGAGCGGTTGTCTAATTTATCATAAGTGTGTACAAAAAATAAATAATAGTAACAAGGAAAATGTCAATTGAAATACTAATTTGTGACAACGACTTTATTAGATTACTTATAACTTTTTATGGACAATTATAAAACGCCACTATGACTGTACTCAAATTAGACAAAGCGTATGCAAATTAAATAATTTGCGTACTGCTAAAAGCTGTAAAAGCTGTAATGCTAAAAGTTCTTCCCTTGAAAACGATCATCCTTTCGGTTTTCGTATAATAATTTGCATTTTTGCTTTTATCATAAATCCTATAAACTTTACGTATTTATAATATTCAAATTAGTTTATTAGCAGTATTGGTATCTGTAAAAATCATTACCTTGAAACGTGTGGACGCGATATGCTGATATCGCTATCGGTATTACGCAAATTAAGGTAAACATTTGAGCCACGTGCACAAATTGCAAATTCGATATGCGTATATAATTCATCTTGACCTTGATCTATGAGATTTATTAATGAAAACAAGGTATCTTTTTAGCTCTGTTTTGTTTAACCGCGATGCAAATGTTGGCGTGTTTTGATGCGCAATACAGTGCTGGACTGTGGCAATAAACCTCTTATATCTGACGGGAGCCGTGGGAGTAGAAAATAATGGGTTGATGATGGTGATGATGAAGACGGAAGTTTAGATCGCATAAGCCGCTGTTCACCGCGATCCTCTTTTCCCGTAAGCTGTTAATAGTAATTTATTTACAATGTATAATAGGGTCTGGCGTTGGAAAAGCTTCCTTTATCTTGGCTATGATACAATTTGTTATCAACACTCTACTGTTACGACCCTTATGGCGCTGACATAAACACGCCTGCCTGCCATTCGCAGGGTCCTGAATCTCACCGAGCCGAAATTTTAATGATGAATTTTGATCTCATTTCCTGCTTTGGGTGTTTGTGTGATTGTTACGGTGTGTGTTCATGATGTCCAACGGGAAACCTTTTGTGGTGGTCGAGGTTTTCAATATATACTATTCTATTCTTGTACTAGAATTTGACGTAATGCAACTCCTGCAATACTG
>DWKW01001886.1:0-11814 GCA_018250115.1 Doberes anticus | reverse complement strand
GACCGCACGTTGACCACGGCGCCATACGGGTCGTCGTAAATATGAATCAGTGGTAAACCTGAATGTTTTTAAACCGTCCCAAATTGTTGCGACAAGATTACCGACGACGACAGTTTCCGTTCGAAATACAAAAACACTTACACCTATTACTAAAAATGCAGTATCCGACTTCGTATCTATCAACGTATCATCGTATCCATTAAGCCATCGCTGTGTAATAATGTAGGTACCACAACTTCAATTCAATCTACTAAAATTGGGGCACATTATTACAAATCGATCAGTGGCATACATAAACGACCATTTATATTCACAGTACATATTAATTGGATTACTGAGTCAACTGTGTCGTTTAATTTAAAGCATTGGACGTATGGTACACACTTCTGAAATTATTCCAAGGGTTTGAAAATTTAAAGCTGATATCAATTTAGACGAGTATTTTCAGAAATCGATCTTTACTTGACTAACGCTTCATTCATTTTCCTTTACGTTACGTGACTTAATATGGAGGATAGATAGCCGATGTCTTGGGGAAGAGGCGGGGGTCATGAGGAATTTCCACCCATTAAAACCTCCTCAGCTGCGAACCACCACATGTGATGTAATCGGGAAGACTCACAGAGATACGTCTTCTAGCCAACTTATTCGGCATTTATACTCGTATAACGAATTCTAGGGTTCCCCCTGAGGTCGGTAACAGATGCGTTGGATCCCTAAGTACTATTTGAGATTCTCATGCTTCAGTGGCTCATGTGGTACAATTTGTTTTTATTTCTGTATCATTCATTACAGTGGCAACGTAGGGAGGCTGCATCTATTTCTGCCGTAAAGCAGCAGTGTGACCACTGCTGTGTTTCGGTTTGAAGGGACTATTTAAGCAGAAAACATTGTATAGGAGGCTTTCCAACTTAGTCCTCAGGAGCAGCAACGCTGTCATTAGCTCCTTAACAAGCCAATAATCCACTGAGCGTTGCCCAGGGTACATTACAAGGATGACATGGTTAACCAGCCTAACATCCCGTGGATATGCCTACACCGAAAGTTATACAGTGCGAACGAGACAAAAGACCGCCACATATTGTTCTGTTTTTTTTTTATCCATTTGCTTAAGTATTATCGTTTCCTTTCAATACTATGGTGGTAGAGTCTTATTGTTGGTGGTAGAGTTTATGTCGAGGGCTCGGCTGCGGCGGCACCACCACTGCACCTACCTATATTTGCCGTAAAGCAGCAGTGTGAGAACTGCTGTGTTTCGGTTTGAAGGGTGTGGTTAGGCAGAAGACGCCGGACAAGAATTCCAACTTCGTCCTTCGAAGAGCATTCCAACTTAGTCCTCGTGAGTAACAAAGCATCCACATACGACCTAAGATAGGACTTTCGTCCCAGTTGAGGTTTGATGTTGATGTCCATGGGCTGCAGTGAACACTTAACATCAGGTGGCCAGCATACTCGCTTGCTGTTCTATTAAAATACACATACCTCTAGTTTTTCGAAATTATTATTTACAATTATTTGTCAAATAACGTGCGTATTAAATACTAATTATCTACACTTAGCCATAGCGTGGACTATGGTCTAAAGCCTCTCATCTCAAAAGGAGACCTGTGCCAAGCACTGGTATAATAATAGATTGATAGTGAATAAATAAAAATAAAATATATACTGCAGTCCATTGACATCCAAACCTCAAATACCGAAGTGTGTTGCTACTTCTGAGGTCCTGTCTCAGTGTAGTCAGCATAACCACTACCTTAAAACCTTGTCAATGTCATAGCATTGCGAGAAATGCTGCTTCGCGGTAGAAATAGATTGCTTTAAACGAGTTCTAGGTATGTACTCTACTACCACTGAATTTAATTATCATGTTAGTATGGTGACCCTGATATTATGTGGTAACTGCAGCAAACCGTCCACAGACCAGAATGTACATAGTATGTGTAACGTGGTGTGTGTGAATGATACTCCTAAGGTCAAAGAAAAAAATATCAAAGGCACAAAATGCCTACACTGCTCCTGATGTTTACTAAGAGTGTGTGTTTATTAAGAAGTAGTTATACTTGGTAGTTATGCCTGGAAAGCGCAAGGCCCCGTGCGTCGCTCGTGACATCATGCGTCCGCGCCAAGATCACAATCGCGACGATTTACATTATTGTTATATTGATTTACTCGCGCCGTATACGTATACCTGTTACCATTTTGGCGTGTTACGAATTAATTGGCCACCCATGAGCAAATAACTTAAAGGATAGCAAAACCCTACGAATTGCGGCCTCTCTGGTTCTGAGGCCCGGATGTTGATTTATTGACTTTGTGTGTGTATTGGAAAAATCTACGTCAACAGAGACATTTTTTGATTGTGATTTGATGACGGTAGAATCTTATGTAGAAGGCTCACCTACGACACCTATTTCTTCCCAGCAGCAGCAGTTCTCAAAATATGGTGAGTCGGAAGATGCTACTTAGTCCTTTGAAGTAGCAACGCATCCATGTACAACATCACATAGGACTTCGGCCCTATTGGAGGGTGGATGTGGATGATCATGGACTGTAGTGACCGCTTAATAATTACGTGGCCTGCATTCTCGTTTGTTATTCGTTTATAATTCAAAAAGTTTTTTTTTTAACATTTGATAAGCGAATTTGATACTAACATGTGTATCTACCAATTATCGTTATAACAACTTGGTGGAGTATGCTCCAGACCTTCCTTAGTCGTGGGTTCTTCCCGTGCTGTGTAGAACGAAAGGTAGAACAGAAACAGCTTGCAGCCACAGAATGGAAGGTCTTCTACACGCATACAGCATGCTTGTCTGCAATTTTCAAACAAACAATTTTTGATGTGGTAGAGTCTTATGCCAAAGACTCGCCTACGGCGGCACCACCGCTACGCCTATTTCTGCCGTAAAGCAGCAGTGTGAGAACTGCTGTATTTCGGTTTGAAGGGTGTGGTTAGGCAGAGGATACCGTACAAGAGGCATTCCAACTTAGTACTCATGAGTAGCAACGCATCCACATACGACCTCAGATAGGAGTTACGTCCTAGTTAAGAATTTATGTGGGACATCCACATGGGCTGCAGTGACCACTTAACATCAGGTGGCCTGCATGCTCGTTTGCTATTCTTTTAAGATAAAAAAACAAAACGTCTTTTCATATAAAAAAATTTTTCCTCATACATATTTTTCCTTAACGTCTGCTTTAAAAGTGGTTAAGGCGAGACATATCACGTAGTCACCTACTGGTATCGTATAACAATCGATTGTTGACATACCTAGACGTCTGTCGTTAAATCGCTCGCGACCAACCGGACTGTCGCCGTATTGTATATCTATTGGTTTACTTGTCAAAATAATAAAAGTCTGCTATATGTCCCGTGCGGCATAGTGGTCACCTTGCCGAGCCCTCAAGGAATTCAAAAGGGGGTTCGATTCTCAGCGTTAAGGTTAAATGCTTAAGTCTGTCTGAACTAAGTCCGCCAATCCGCACTTGGTAAGCGTGCTGAACTATGGCCTCAATGTCTCATCTCTGCGAGAAGACCCGTGCCCAGTAGTGGGACAATAATGGGTTGATGATGACGATAGTCTAGGTATCTATGTTCTTATTTTGTGTTTCCACGGTACTCACGACAAACGTAATTCTATGTTGTGAATATGAGCACAAAGTGGTTAATTGACATAGTGAAGCACTAAATGCAATTACCACTAAACACGATATAAATATTATTCTGTCTATCAATTGGATACTAATGTTAGAGTTCATTGTTTTAATGAGTGGTTGTAGCGACCTCGATACCAGTAATTTATTAGTCTTTATTGGTAAAAAGATACTATGAAAGGCGTTAAGTGCTTTTTGACAGGCAAAAAAGATTTTTTTTTTTTAATATGTATTTTGCCCATAGAACTCTATAAACGGTGTAATTTTTCAAAAATAAATTCGTACCCTCGTGACATTTATACATACGTGCATAGAAAAAATCGTATGAACCAATCTTAGAACTTATCACGACTTGCGAGAACTGAATCAAGTTTTCTAAACTGTCGTTTACATACAGCATTCTAATTAACTAATGATACGGATCTGCTGCGCGTAGAAAACATAAACGTTGGTTGGTTAGCGAGATGAAATATACACGGAATTATATAAAATCTATTTACATCTTGTTAGTACAAGATCATGTTTTAAAACTGAGAACTGTCCAAAGGATTGAATATAAAATAGGCCCGATGTCAGCGCCATACATTATACTGATCGTCATACTAAACATATCTAGTAAGTTTTCCATCCATTCAATATAAGTTGACTGTATAAGTGAGTGAGTGATAGCCCAGTAGTTAAAAATCTCGTCGACTTCCCCTGTAGCTGTGGATCGGCGTTCGAATCAACATAGTACCTTTAGCCCATATCGCTAATGTCCCTGAGGACTATTTAGACGCTCCATATTCCAATGGGTCGTGCCAACCAAAGTTTTTATGCAGGTATGAAAATGTTTACTCAGAAATAAATTTAGTTGTTCTACTAGTAGATGAATCTACACTATATGTAATGTATTATAGACACTATTAATAGACGGTGAGTTTCTTAAAAAGTCGAAAATGAATAAGTACATGCTTACATACAAATTCTTTTCACCAATTAAATTTATTAAAAAATGTGCCATCACATATAAAATAACTATTTCCTATTCATATTAAGATGTAGCAATAAGCGATAGCCTTAGAGACCTAGGAAAACCAAAATTACGCAAAAAATTATATTCATTTGTAGGACGGACATAAATCATGCCAACTTCTAGCTTATGTGAAATGAGCAAACAATTAAAGGTGTACTGGCACGTGACTTAAAGTTTCATGGAATCACAAAATTAATAGCATCCATTTATATAGCTGGCTAGTCAATGCTATATTTAGAATTTCAACAAGGTTACAACGTAATAAACGCTAAATAAGAATTATTTAATTAGTATTGCAAATATGTTTTTACAACGAATTAGTTTCTGATTATACTTTCTTAAATTAAAACTTCTTTAAATACCTTAACATCACTTTTGTCGATGGAGTCTTATTCTTGGTTTAAATGATAAAATAGTAGACTTCCGCCCCGCGACGTTGTCGCCGTACGATACACGTTCGTTCATTGTGATAACATTTAACCATTTTAATTGACCTCTTGTGTGTACAACGGCGCATACCACAGAGAGGTCATGCTGTATCTATCGATATCTGGCCAATTGTACCGATGTTATTCAAAATTATGACAGTATTTAGATCTTAGTAGACTTTTAAACCTAAGTCCCATTAACATTTATTCAGTTGTTTTTCCATGATTGGTGAACAGACATAAATTTAAGAAAAAATGTTTTTTGTTTCTCATCGACGATATTAACTCCTTATTGTCCCACTGATGGGCACGGTCCTCCCCTCAGAGTTGGGTAAGTCTATAGTCCACCACGACGCTCGACGGTCAGGTGAGGATTGGTGGTCTTCTCAAGCTTTTGACAACATTTTAGAGAACTGTACCAGGTACGCTGGTTTCCTCTCGATGTATCCTTCACTGTTAGAGCAAATAATAATAAATTTATATCACATACATGATTTTGTAAAATCCTGGGATTCAATGGGATTTCACGGCAGACCCACTGGAATGGAAGATCAATATTCTTAACCACTAGGCTATCATCACTCACTTTTGTGTTCAGAGACCTGTAAATAGTTGATATGAGTCACTTTTTCTTTAAATATATTCATTGTACAGGCACGACCCCGTTACAATTTGATGCATAGATAAAGATTAAATCTGGCTTTTTACCTCCGTCGACGCTTTATTTACTTGTTAATAAAATAATTTGTTTGTTACCAGTTTACGTTTTCTTGTAATACAGTGTTTATTAAGATCACCTACTATTTATGAAAGTTTCTAATATTGTCACCATAACCACCGCTATTCATAAATCTGATGAAGTTGAAATATTTATTTCATGTGTCACGAATACATTCCACAATGAAGTCTTGATTTATACTCTAATTCTGTTCTATCTAGATCTACGAACCAAATAATAGTGTCAATGACCTCGCTGCTCATTTGTTATGAGTGTTATTGCGGATCGGACGTAAAAACAAAAATATAGTAAAAAATTCGTAGCAAACGCAACGAAATGATCAATGGATCGCATTTAATGTAAAATGCACATTTAATGTAAAATGTAGAAAGATATTTTTGTAAAAAATAACAAGTCTGAGATAAAAAGATCTTTCGCTTTTCTCATATTAATTCAGGATCAGCCATTAAGGAAATCAAAATAAACACATAACATTCGCTTTATAAAATAATCGTGAAAAAATTTTAATAATAATATTTTACAACCAATCATAATCCTTGAAAACCCTAATAAAATGACGTCGCGTCGGTACGATGTTTTTCCGCTTAAAGGTGAACGCACACCTAAACACGCCAGAAAACCGCGCGCATCTCAGCCATCAATTTGCCGATGGTCTCGTACACCTATCCGCATCATACGCGCCGTACGATCAATATTGCCAGAATTGCATCCATTATTTTATTGATATATTGAAATATTGTTCAGAGCGAACGTGTGCTGAGGTAGTTCTCGCTGAATTCGATAACGTCAAAGGGTCAATTTTAGGCCCCTTTGACGATACTGCTGCGCCTGCGGTTATTGTGCCGCGTTAAGTGCACGTATGAGTGGTAGCCTAGTGGTTAAGCATCTCGACCACGCTACGGTGGGTCGATGTTCAAATCCCGGCACGCACCTGTATTTCTCGTAATATTGTCTTTTTCACATTTTCGAAATTACATATGTGCGTATTTAGAATTAATGATCACTCGCTTTAACGGAAAACATCGCAAGGAAACCTGCACGTCTCAAAGTTCTCCATAACGTTCTCCATAAAGGCCTGCGAAGTTCGTCAATCCGCACTGCGGTCAGCGTGGTGGACCATGGCCTAAACACTCTCATCTCTGAGAGAAGACCCGTGCCCAGCAGTGGGACAATAAAGGGTTAATGATGAAGTGCACGTTACACCTTAAAAACAATCATCACTGTTACAATACATACATTGGTACAATTTCATATTTAAAATTTGACTTGCATATTTACTAAGGTAATTTAAAACAGGGACACAAAAGGTTAATTTATCATTATCATTATAATCCCATCACACTCCTATAGTTGAGCACGGGCACAACCCATATACGTATCATCAATTCAAGGAAGCTCGTCAGGGATCCATTTTCCTATAAACTTTAGGAGGTCGCGATGCAAATAAAGCAATTATTATTAATGAATTCTTAATTTTAAAACAATTCCAAAGGTCTTTTTAATCATATATGACTATTTCTCATAACAAAGTTCACGTAAAACCCGCGTGACTTTCACATCGATCCTCAAATGTTATTTAGGTATTTGTGACGATTCAATGGAACCTTAACAAAAGAAGGTGGTCAGTAGATCACTAAGATGCGATGCGAAAGTACTACCGCTGCTCCTATTCCAACTGTAAAGAAGCAGTGCTTACCCTGCTTTGTCACAGATTGAAGCCGATGGACGGCACACATGCTCGTATGAACGAGAGATATTTCAATAATATTTGTAGATAGCGACAAACAACTATCACGAACATAGGGTAGAAAACGATACAATACTAATGCTGACCGATCTAAGTTCAGAAAACCAAAGTAATAGGCATTTCTAAAATAAGCTCCCAGCATTTGTGCTTTGTATTAAATGAGTCTGTTTTAAAATTGCAAGCGGACACTTGTATTTTATTAATATAGATGAGTAAGTGCGGAATGGACGATAAGTGTGGTGCACAGCAGAGTGAGACGGGGAACAGTGCAGTGCGACCTCGCGACTCATCTGCTATGCTTAATCGGGTCGAGCGTTCAATGTCACAGACGTCAGGCGTGGTATGAACATAAGAGGCAGCGGGTGCTGATTGAGTTTCATAACCAAACAGGAATGGGTGCGTATTTATTTATCGACTACAATCCTGGACCGGCACATTCAAAGGCAGACAAATACAGGCACATACGGTCCATAGAGACTAAATTTTGTATGAAGCATATTGTTCTTTGACCGCTGGTTCATGCTTATAGGTCAGACTGGTTGCGTAATTCTGTAATAAGTTACATTATGTTTAATTTCTATTAACAAATAAAGTAGGATTAAATGTATTTGTAAGAATCTTTTTACCTAAATATTGTAATAAAAAGTGTATAGTCAAGCTGCGTTACTAATGCTACTGGTTTAAGTAGACTGCTTCTATAAAGAAAACTACTGTCCAATTATGAATGAAAAAATGTAAGAATATAGCACAATTTTCAATTTAACTTATTGCAAAGGTTTGCTTTCGAAAAGATTTTAATACTCAATTTTTACATTTATACCTTGATATTAATTATTTTATACGTTATTTGACTAAATTGTTTGAGAACGGACGTCATCGCTCCATCTACTAGATAGGCTTTCAAAAGTTCGAATGAACTTTTTTAAACGCTCACCACTATGGATTACGACGAAATTGTATCTACCACTGTTGTTAGTACAAGGCGCATCACTTGCAATTTTCATAATTGTATTTATCAGTCAACAGAACTGTGGATACGAGCATGTTATTTTTAATCACAAGAAAATAATCTTTTAACTAATTATGTTGCTTTAAAACGCAGTTCTCATAGACTCATCTCACGATCATGTCCTACCTTAAACTAACGAATAAATATTTATCGGAAAACTTGTTAAACAAAAATGTACTTCATGATATCGTATCAATACAAATAATGCATAAATTCATGTCTTTTTAAATAACCGTCCTGTTTTCTAATTATGTTGATATTTACAAATATTTTTCAGGTAATGTGTAAAAAGGTACACTTGCATAATCTCTCTTTAAAATACGTACCTGCTTATTTATAAATAATCCATTCTGTAAAGATCTACAGAGGAATATATGTACATCCAATGGAAAAATAATGACACCTTTTAACCAATTTAATACCTATGTAAGTGCCTATAATACAAATGAAACAACAGAGTTGTAGTAATAAATGGAAAACACGCCATTTAATTAAGACAACGATCAGCGACCGTTTATTTATTTCGTTAGCAACGGAACTATTTTCTTTTCAATACGGCTGCAACTCTATTTGTTGTCACAATTTAGGGTGGCTAGGATCATACCTCTCTGCGTTTTTACCTTACTTCTTAGTAGAACTGCGATTTAGTGATCAACTTTGTACGAATATATTACAGCTCTAACTGACTACTTGCGCAGAGTATAATCTATCATTCAATTTGACAATACAAAAATATTATGTGATATTCTTAAAATCAAAACAATCGGTAATTAAGTTCTAGAAACAGTTCTTCGCCATGGAGAAACCTCAAAAAAAAGCACCAGTCACTTATACGAAGAACTACCTGCTACAGCGAACTCAGGGTGCGTTGCCATTTTAATAAGCACAAATACATATAATCTGATGATGGTAGAGTCTTATGTCGAAGGCTCTATTTCTACCGTAAAGCAGCATTGTGAGAAATGCCTTGTTTCGGTTTGAAGGGCTGACAATGAGAAACCTGTTAGGCAGAAGACACTGGACAGGAGGCATTCCAACTTAGTCCTCAAGAGTAGTAACACATCCGTCCTAGTTGAGGTATGATGTACATAGCACATGGTACATACAAAGACTAAAGTAACATCTTAACATCATGTGGCCTGCATCCTCGTTTGCTCTTGCTATCAATATGTATATTAAAAAATAATAGGAAATAAAACTTAATTTTTACTTGATTAAATAAACAAAATATATTTTTTAATGTGAGTACGATATGCGAGTGGTATGAGAGTTCCATCTAAGTTTATCCTGGTAGTGATTGTCTTGGTAATACTTAGCCCTCAAGGATGTCAACAAATATGTATAACTTTTCTTCTACTGCTGTTCACGTTTTTGTTTCTACTATACACTTGACCAGCGTGGTGGTCTATTACCTAAAATGTCTATATCTAGGGTCTGACGACAATGACAACTGTTCGTTCGTTTATTCGTTCAATAAAGCCATTCACTAGTCTCAGAGGTAGCCTAATAACACACACACACATGTCAAGAGATAAATTGCAAGCTGCTCTAATATTTTATAGCATGTTGACAAGACATAATTTTTCGAAACATAACCTTAACAGCTTAATAGCTTCGTTTTCCTGTTCACGATAATGATCTTGCGATCCGGTACAGTTGTTGTCGAGTAGGTAATGGAAATTTTGTGGACATTTTAACAAATTAGATAAGAAGTCGTTTGCCGTGGACAAAAATAAGTAATTGTGCTACATGTACAAACTCAATTACCGCGACATAAACAATGGCGGTTAGTTCCGGCAATTGACAAATAAAACGGAACTTACTAGATTTAGGTGCGTAAATATTTAAAAAAAAATTATATCACGTCACAGCTTTGAGGTCGTCTTATTGGATATACATATATGGTGGTAGAATCTTATGTCGAAGGCTCGTCTGTACGACACCACCGCAGCAGCTATTTAGGCTGTAAAGCAGCAGTGTTGTTGTGTTTCTACAATTCTAGAATAACCGTATTCTTTTAAATGCTGTAAAGTGTGAAAGTTTGTACACTTACGTATACTAGACCAGAAATTTAAGAAATACTTTAAACGTTTTAAACCTTTGTACTAAAGAAGGGGAACGAGAATTAAGGAAGGAACTAGAAAGGGCTGAGAAGGACCGCCTCAAGGGGAGTTTATAGACAAAACGAGAAAACATTAAATTAGGATTCGAACCCTGTACCAAAGCTTACATATAAAGTACTTTACCACATAAACTTTAGAAGATTTATTAATACTCTTTAAATAATAACTTAACTGTTATAAGACTATTATATTCATTAAACGACTATATAATACCTAATGTTAGACATTAACTTTATTATTTACTTATTACTTTATTATTTATATCACTATTATTTACTTATTAATTTAATCATCCATCTATGCACGATCCACCCACAGAGGATTTTATAAAATAAGTAGGACTAGTCCTGAAAAGTCTACGTAGTCTACGTCCAAAAACAGAATTTCCATGCATAATTTGTATACTTACATTTTCGTAACACATCCTTTTGGAATAAATAAGTGTTTTATTATATGATAACACAATAGTAAACGAGCATGCAGGCCACCTGATGTTAAATGGTCACTGCAGCCCATGGACATCCACATCGAACCTCAACTAGGTCTAAGTCCTATCTGAGATTGTATATGGATGCGATGCTACTCCTGAGGACTAAGTTGGAATGCCTCCAGCCCAGTGTCTTTTGCACTTCTAACTAAACCCTTCAAACCGAAAGGCAGCAGATTCACACTGCTGCTTTACTGCAGAAATAGGAACAAAATTTCAATTCTCCTTAAGGATCTGAATATTTTATCGACTTCACACCGAATAAGGAACATACATTTTTCCGTTTTGGTCCACAGTTACTTTACATTTTGTGTACGGTATATAGGGTCTAAAAATTAGTTTCAGATTAGGCGCATGTCCTAAATAGTCCATATCAAATATTAAATTATTGATATGTTTATTTGACTTAATTAATGTTAGAGTGTACGTACATTTGCTAGCAAAGAATTCGCACGATTGAGGCTAGCCCGGATGCCGAAACGGAGGTACCTGAACTTAAATCAAACGAGGTGCATATTGCACAAAATTTGTCTGCGTGGAACTGGCATTCCTTGCATTGCATTATCGATGGTAGACCAACCTATGGTATAGGCTAATTTAATTTAAACT
>DWKW01001885.1:0-11815 GCA_018250115.1 Doberes anticus | reverse complement strand
TAGGATGGAAGTCTTATCTGAGATCATACGTGGATGCGCTGCTACTCCCGAGGACTAAATTGGCATGACTCCATGTACAATAAATTCATATAAGTTTAGTTACAACGCGGACGAAGTGGCTGGCGTCATCTAGTATAAAATATATATGAAATGCCCATACGAAACAACCAAAAACCTGCTTTACGAAAAATAGATATAGCGTCGCCTCAGACAAGCCTTGGACTCAAGGCTCTAACACTATCAAACGCCACTACAAATGAATAATGTTGAACTGTGCTCTAGGTTGGCGAGTCAGTAGAGATGCACTGCGAGGCCCAGGAGGCTGAGGGCACGCAGCGACCGAACGTAGCGTGGCGGCGTCGCGACGGGTTGCCGCTGCAGAAGAGCCGTGTGCGAGCGCTCGGCGGCAACATCACCATCGACACGCTCCGGCGGCAAGACTTCGGAATCTACCAATGCGTCGCCTCTAACGAGGTATCTAATAATCGTCTACTTATATACGCCATACAACGTATCAACGGGATCAACTCGGTAAAGCGAGTAGTATTATTATTATTTACATTTTTTATTTTCGTTATTAGGTTTCCTATTTCCCCGCAACTCCTACCCGTAAGGGGTCGCATAGACACTACCATAAAATATAAAAAAACCAGTAATAGCCTTTAGTACATTATAACGATTCTATTTTAATTCGCAGGTGGCAACAATAGTAGCGGACACGCAGCTAGTGATCGAGGGCACTCAGCCGCACGCGCCGTACAACGTGTCAGGGACCGCCACTGAGTTCCAAGTGACGCTGCGCTGGCAACCTGGCTACGCGGGCGGGCCTGACTACAAGCAAGACTACACCATCTGGTACCGCGAGGCCGGATTCTCCGACTGGACTAAAGTACCCGTTACACCCTCCGGAGCTACGTCGGTGGGTTTCAACGTTACCACTCTGCTATCAACTACTGTCAGAAATATTTAATAAGTCAGTTCTAGAGAAGAATTACAAATACGAACATAAGTGATGTCTATCTGCCAATAAGTCTTCATTAAAGAATCATCTGGTTAACACATACCGACTATGACACGGTTTCATGAAGCTATAATATCACAAAACTGTTGAACAAATTTTAGCAATACTTTATTACATTGTTGATATGCTCAGCGGAGCTGATCAGGTGACAGCCTATGATCTTCCCTAAGTTATTCGTGGTCATAGTCTTATTTGGACTTTTCTGAACTTTCAAAATAATTCACGCTGTTATTCGTTTCGGCAAAAATTTCGAAAATCTTGTTTCGTCAGAACTCGTCGTTTAGCAAACCGGCGGAGCTGTTCCTACTATTTTTGCATAGACGCTTATTCGTGTAACAAAAATTTATCGTACAATACCTTTGTAACGAATACATCGATTCTAATTATTCTTAAGACTACCTAGAGTCTCCGATTAGATGTTTAAATTTATTGGTCTAGTAGTTTTTCTCATAATTTTGAAATTATTTTGGTAAAGGATTTTTGAAATCCATTTTTTTTCTGTTTTAACGTCCGATATCCAAACTCTATTAAAATTTGTTAATTCGTTAAAAATTTGAACATAATAGTACAGATTTGGTGGTGGTAGAGTCTTATGCATGCGATGGCACCTCCGGCGCACCTATTTCTGCCGTAAAACAGCAGTATGAGAACTGCTGTGTTTCGGTTTGAAAGCTGTTCTTACACTGCTTTGTTCCGGTTTGAAGGATGTAGTTAGGCAGAAGATACTGGACAGGGGCCTCAGAAGTCGGAACGCATCCAAACACAACAGGTGTAGATGTCCATGGGCTGCAGTGACCACTTAACATCAGGTGGCCTGTATTCTCGTTTGCTATTCTGTTAATATAAAAATAGATACGGTGCAAACGCGCACAACCTATACCGGGGTTTGATCACTACGCGCTATAAACGAAATAAAACTACATTTTACTTTTTAATTAATGTACAGGTAACGATAAATCGTCTTCAACCGGGGACGACATACGAATTTCAATTGAACAGCAAGAACACGATTGGTGAGGGAATGATGAGCAAGGCAATCACTATACGAACTCTGGGTACGTTATTTTAAAACTGAAATTAAAATATAGAAAGAAACTTATCCATCCTATTAACATTTGAACGCCTTCTTCAGACCTTTCTAAATGGTATCTCCGCGACTGGTCGTGTGCCAAGGAGTCTCCTCTTCTGCCACCCGTTGTCTTTCGCAGGATATCAATCCATCTTCGTCGCAAGCGAAGCGTGCTTCTTTTGTCAAGACAGCCTCCATTTAAGAAACTAATATTTAAAATTTGCATCAGTGACTAACAATGTTTGGTGTGGCATTTTAATGAATTAAATAGTCCTTATTTAATTACAGATAATTATATTGGTATTTAAATTGGTGCTTACAATAAAAGGCTCTGTAACAACTGTTTTTACATGTACGGGTATTACTAAATAGATAAATAAATTTAACCTTTAGATAGATGATCCGCATTTGGTCAGCGTGGTCAGCTACGGCCTAAACCCGTTCATCTCATAGAGGAGACACGCGCCCAGAAGTGGGATGATTATGATATTAAATGTAGATAAAATTTGATACGAGTATAAAAATTTCCTCTGGTGACTGGTAATGGGTAAATATATAAAAGTTTATTCACGGCTGGGACGACGTGGGTTTGGTTAGACGATGTACTTCATAAAAACAAAAATTCATCTACAGCATAATATTCTTTTAAGTTTACAGTGGTATTATAACCTTTGGTATCCATTTTTAAACACACGAGTGAATAACAGCAGCCTGTTTTTGGTGAAGTGTTAACCGCCGATATTGCGTTTTAGATGTAGGCGCGAAACCGAAGGCGACCCCAACGGCCGCGGGGCCAGTAGACGAAAAGATTTTCCAAAACGCACCCGAAGGCTCTGGTATATATTTATGTAGCACTTGCTTACTCGTCATCGTAATAACTGATCCACCAAGACTACTCTTGACAGTCTGCTTCACAGCTTGCACGTTATTATCATGCTGTGTTCCCATGCATTTAGTAACTAGTTCGATCCACAATTTTATAGCTTTTGCATGTTCGTGTAAAATGGTGTCGTGATGTCATAATTCGTAGTAATGTGTTCGCTCTCTTTGTGCTAAGTATTTTTAACTAACATGTGTAATGTTTTTTTTGACAAATATTAATTATATTATAGTTCTATCGTCTACTTTTAATTCATACCTCGAATGACGCTCTCTCAAATTGACTACTAAAATCCATTTGACTCATCCACTCCTCATTGAGACTTAACAGCATTAAGAGTAGTTCATGAATGATGAAGATGTACAGAGAAATAAGTTAAAGTGAGTGTCGGTGTAGGTCCAAAGTCCGGTCCCCCACGCAACCTGACGGTGACGGAGGTCCACAACGGATTCCTGATAACATGGCAGGCGCCGCTGGAGCGGTCTAACCTGGTGCTGTACTACACCATCAAGTACCGCACAGACGCGCAATGGAAGACGCTCAACCGAGGACAAATCCGCCCCGAGGAGACCAGCTATTTAGGTAAACTAACGTATCTTCTATATTGATGATCTTACCACCACCGCCGCATTTATGGAACATAGTCTTAAGTAGTGTCTTATTGGTTTGACTAGGGTGCCCCTAGTTTAGCGAATCCTAATATATACATACTTCTGTTGTAAAACAACCAAGTTCGCATTCCGTTTTTGAGTGCTGCTAGTACGGTGTGTCAGTCACTACACAAAGTACCCAAAGACAAGAAATATGTATGTACAAATGTCTTAGTTGGGGATATATGTTGGTACCATGTACTGAATGACCACTTACCATCTTTTATAAAAAGTACACTCAGTTGTTCAACTGGCATATCCTCAGTATGGAAACAAAAAAAATGTTGTCTCTTCTATTCCAGTGAAAAATTTAGTCGGTGGACGGACTTACTACTTCAGAGTGTTAGCGAATTCGGCGACGAGTTACGAGAGTTCGGACGAGGTGAAGTTTCCAGTGCCGGCGCGTGTGAAGCATAAAGCGATCACCGCAGGCGTGGTGGGCGGCATTCTATTTTTCATCGTGGCCATCATCCTCTCGGTGTGCGCCGTCAAGATCTGCAACAAGCGTAAGCGGCGCAAACAGGAGAAAGGTGGGTCCAGCGCGAGACGGCCGCTGCCCGCTCCCGCTCAACAACACTCGCTCTGAAGTGTGGTCATACCTAAATAAATGAATAATCTAAAAAAAGTAATAACAGAATAATTATATTTTACTAACTTTTAGGCTTCAAATAAGCCGAGACAGGACACGTAAATTACCATATTGTCGGTGAAAAAGCTACGTATTGTTTATCCACTAATTTCGCTATTCTTTTCATACGCGATTTTCACCGCATTTTCTAAATCATTAAATATCATTCCAACAATATTTTTTTCTCTGGAGAGTGCAATTAGGTTCTTATGCTTTTAAAGATTTCATTATAATGCATAGATGTTTGTTAAAAATGTCCTATGCATGAATTTATGTGAAAGTAAATTCCTCTTTATCAGTTTACTGTCATGTCTGTTTTTTTTTTCTATTCGCTTTTATAACAAATGTAACAGTCGATTGTATGTATTAATTTTCTCACACACGACCAAAAACGTTTATTATTGCCATTTAAAAACAATTGAGTTTTGTTAGTCAGTTTCTTAGTTTTTATACTTACATGCGTGATGTAAATTAAATCACCAGCACACTATGTTTTATAATTAATTACTCATCGCATGTTATTTATTAACACCTGTGAATATTCACCAGGAAAATTGTACTGAACTACTTACTCGGACAGTTTAAAACGCTTAAAACACTGAATCATCCAACATACATCGAGTAGGAAAATATGTTTAGTTCAAAGCTTCATCATGGCAACACTACTCGCTTAAAATATTTACACTGCATTCTTGTGTTACAATAATCCAATATGTGTTGTGTATACAATACTTCCTGGTGAATATGCGCTTTAAAGTTGACAATATGGTGGGGGCTATCTGGGGGTGAGTTGGTGGCGGGCAGCGGCCGGGCTTGGGGCGCGGGCAGGCTTCACTGCGTTAATATTCAGAAATTATCCGGTTGCAGCATACAACATGGTAGCCGCGCGGCTCACCGACCTCCGCGCCGCAGACAGCACTCAAGTGCCTTTTAAAAAGTAAGTGGAACTCATTCGTTCATGACAAAAATTAACCAGTTTTATTAATGTAATGTATTTTCTTTTTATCGCCTTCCCACTAAAGGAACTCAGGTCAGTCATACTTCTTTCCATCAGTTTAAATCTTGTTCATAATATTAGATACAATTAACTCGATTTTAATAATCGGTCTTGGTTAAATATCGTAGAAACAAAATTCGATATTAACAAAAGGTATTTGAATTCAGATTTAGTGAACGCGGAATATCGAGTATAGTGCAATGTTTGCGGTTCACGGCCAACTGGATATGGCCGGCGTCACGGTGCGGCGACGAGGCGCGCTACTGGGGCGGCGTGCGGCGCGTCTCGCCCGCGCCCTCCGCCGCGCCTTCCGCCGCGCCTTCCGTCTCGCCCGCGCCCTCGCTCGCACCTTCCTCCTCCGACGACGGCGGTTTTCTACCGCGTCTCCGCGCACCGCTTCGCCCCTCTGCCGCCCCGCCGCTCTTTCGTGCCTCCTCGCCGGCGCTCGCGTTGCACTGGCCCCCCTGGCCACCCTGGCCACCATGGGCGGCCGCCTGGACTCCCTGGTCGCCTCTGCATATTTCGGATCTCAGCTCGGTGCCCTTCCCAAGCTCCGCGGACGGATCCTTCCCGACACCTCCGTCGTTCCGCTTGCGCTCGCTCCGGCGCTCGCACGATCCGTTACCGCTGCGGGCCTCCACCGGCGTCCTCGTGCGACCCCGCTCGCGACCCGTTCTTCGGCACGGCCGGCCGCGACCCGTGTCGGATCTGCCGCCGCCGCCGCACGAGGCCTCGCCCGAGAGTCGCTCGTCTTCGAGCGGATTCGGCAGCAAGAACGCATCCTCGTCTCAGCACAACCGCAGCAGCCGCACCGGCAGTCTGGCAGAATGGCGGCCACCGCCGTACCGACCGCCCCCTCCCGCTCCGCCGCCGCGACCCGGCTCCGGTGAGGCGGTGGACGCCGGCTCGGTGGACGTGCACTACGAGTGGGATCGCGCGACGCGCACGCCGACCCCGTCGACGCCAGAACGCACGCGCACGCGCCCTTCCCGCGACGATGTAGAGGCGCGCGTACGCGCCATGAAGGAGGAGTTTCTCGAGTTCCGTAAGCGGCAGGCGCTCCGGCGACGCTCGCCCGAGCCGCTGAGCGCGCCGCTGTCGCCGCTGGCCGCGCTGTCGCCGCTGGCCGCGCCCGCGCCGCCCGCTGCGCCTACCGAGACTGTCTGTTGATTGCGGCAGCGCTTCGAGGGCTGCGCCACCCACCGAATACTCCGCTTTTTATAGCAAACGATATCTTTATTTATATAGCGGTCGATGCCGTGTTATTCGTAGAACCTCATTCATTTTTAGCATTGACACTAGTGTCGGGTGTCCTATTCGCCCGTATGTGTCGCTAACCTACGAGTCTATGCCCTGAAAGAATAATTTATCAAAGTCCCATAAGGGGGGTCAACGATGGATGATCCCAGATAAATTTAGGATTGTGATATAATTAACGAAATAATAGGAACCACAACTCTTCAAATATCTTAACCGGTACTTACTTTAATTTTTGTGTCAATTTGTGTATTTTATAAGACGCCACCGTGCATAATATTTTTTAGAAAAGAATACTGTTAAAGTACCTAAGTAGCTTAGAATGGCTTTTATTAGTGTAAGCCTGAATGATAACCATCGTTGGCCTCGGTTAATCAACACGATCCAATATGTTCGCTAGCATTAAATATCCCACCTCCGTTGCCAGTAGGTCTACGTGCTGGTGACTATCTATTATATTTGTAAGTAATGAAGAGTTATAGGTACAACTTCAGTCACAGAGCTGTTTGACTGAAATAGTAATATTAATGTACATACGTGTAAAATGTGGATGCTGTGGCGTTTACTCTCGCACTGCCTGCAATCCCCTTATTACAAATGTCAATTAATGATACGATATAATTGTCTTTAGCGTTTTCATATTTAATGTTTACAATTGGCATAACACTTAATATTCTTACACTACTCGTAACTTGAAAGTTGTTGATGAGTAGATTTTTTATAAACTAGGTACTAAAAGTTAAGTAACTTGAGAATTCGCGATAATTTAAAATATCGTGCCATACTGAATTACAATAAATTTTATTGGATTATCTTTACGACGTAAATGGCGGCGGCGGGCAAGCAGTGCGAGAGCACGTTCACCTAAACGCTTTAGGTATGAGCGGGGAGGCATCCACGACACCGCTCATACCAACATTATATGATATGTAGTTATTATTGTAACTAATTACGGATTAATATATAGGAAAAAGACTCAGCGCAGCCGGTGGAATCCACGCCTATCCGCCTAACTTATGACCAACGCAATCGACATAACAGTCACGCAACTATGCGCAAGTGTCGAACGAAACTAAATCGAAATCGATTCCGAGAGCCAGCTAGTTAGATATTAAGGCCGCTGAACATCTTGAGAACTTACATATTATTATATGCAAATTCTTCAATGTGATGATTTACTAATAATAACTTAAGGAGCACCGGCAGCGCACGTTTGATCATTTATAATATACAAACACAACAAAATAACCTTAGGTAGAATTAGGCATATTAAATAGGTTGAGAAAAAACTCGAAACTGTCATTAGTTTGATATTTTAAGGGTTTATTTTACAAGTACAAATTATTATTTTTATTCTTCATGTATGTACTTATTTTCCTTGTATAATTTGAAAATGTACATATGTAAAAAAGTATATTAGATACTATCTTATACACTTATTTATTTATAAAAACGCCTGGTCGAAGTCCAGATGAACTGTTTCCAGTTACTCCTGTTGCACTAGTACATAAAATAGGTATTCTTCGAATTCGTATGTTCTCCTTTGCCTATCACCCTTCGTCACCTACATCGGTTGGACCCACTGATATCAAATTACTAAGTTATATTTATTAAAATACATAATATTTCTATTGTACCTATCGGTGAAAGTTGGATTCCATAGATACTTTCGTCAAGTCAAAATGGATATACGTAGGTATTTAGTAGTTCAATCGAAGAGATACACATAGTTGTTTTAATTCATTTATCATCTAGCAACACAAAATCCAGAACTTATCTGTCGACTTCTTACACAATCCCACCTATTTAAATACGTATTGTTAAGTTGACCAGTCAACTCAAAGACTGTTTGTTTAGTTATTATAAGAGCACTACCAGTACGAGAAGTGAACATGACAATGCTAGACGCAATTTTCGCGTGATTTTGAGTCTATTTTATCATTTTGTTATTCTGAAAATATTTTGGAAATAATTCCAAATAAAGTATATGATTAAGAACCTCCTAAAAAATAAGGATAAAATGTACGCTTTAAAGAAATTGAGGATAAATTATTCCTTACAAATAGATAGGTAGGTATGGTAAGATGTAGTTTTTATTGGCGTGCATGACGGCGTATGGTACTGACGACAACGTTATTGCGTGAACGTTTATCTCGTCTAAGAGTGTTTTCACATTAACCGGCACGACGCGACGTCGAAATCGGGTACCAGTGAACTATATCAGTGGATAATTTCACGAAAACTGTAATAATGATGTCCTATATACAGAATAAGATAAGACGCGATCTTAACCTTTTTTTTAAACATGTTAATACTTTCATGCCTAAAATAGTGTCATATTAGTTTGGCACATCTCACAATATATTAGAATAATATACTTACCCGTAGCGACGTTCGATATCGTGTTGGATAATTTTAAAATGCTGAAGACAGAACAAATGCATCATTTCACTGCCGGTGAATATAGTTCGAATAGGATTAAGCTGTGGTAATACAACAATAGATATTCTTAATTTATTTTCAATACGTTTTCTAGATAATTCCCGCCACATATTAGATCGTTAGTGTGAACAATTTGTGCAATAAATTATCCATTATTCATAATTCATTATGTAATTAATTATATGTTAAAATATTATATGCTCAATTTTTTCGACTGACCAACTGTAAAATTATTCGTAAATGTCATGAACGTGTTCAATCTTTGTTGTTTATTTTGGCAAGTTGCAAGATTCATGTTTATATAGTAGGTTATTTGTTATCTAATGATTTTCGATAATTTTGTCATGGCGCAAAAGAAATACAAAGAAACGGATGATGGCACCCTAAAGTTTATGTACCTACAGCACGCTAAACTATAAACACGTACTATTACTTACCAGTCTGTTTATTAGTACAAATCGATGTGTATCAAAAATGCTACATACCTCCTTTTGCGCCTCGATTTAACAATTTTTTTAGTACACAACATTTATAACAGATTTTTTAGTAATTTAAATGCAACAAAACTGTTAATTTACAGACCCGGAGTTTGCATATCACAGCGTAGATACCATAAGTACTTAATATAATTTTTATTAGATAACTTTTTGATATAACGATATTGTTATTTGTATTTGTTAACATTTTTGTTAAAAGCACATGGTATAAATACATAGATGACTTTAAAGACACTCGTTGTTATAATTTTTCGTGTGATTATATAAACAGTAAAATTTGTAAAAACTATATAACTTACAAACTAATTGTTGAAATATTTCACCCACAAACGTATTTTTATTATGAAGGAATCGCTAATGCAAGGTACGGTATAATTTGTTTATTTTCTGTACAAAAGTAAGAGGCAAGATAGATATAGCTCAAACCATGTGATATCTAGTCTTTTTCGATTAAAATTTGAACTTCCTTTTATTAAGCTCTAAAATAATATTTAAGCGATATTTTATATGATTTCCTTAAATCGGTGCATACATTATACCTATTATTTAAACGTAAATGACCACCGCCGTTAATTTATAGTCTAGTGGCCTTTAGCGGCACTTTTTTGAAACCTTATTTCTAATTGCAACGCAAAATTAAGATAATAATGCACTTCCAAAGTCGTACGACATTTTCTATAGACTAATATGAAAAAGATAGCAATATATTAGAATAATGTAACTAAATCGTATTTAATATCAGTTTGTATAAAGGAACGTATGTAAATGATATGTTATGTGCACATTGGCAATGAAACGCGGTGAAACAGGGGCACCCAATCTTAAAAACTTAAGGCATAATGCACAATATCTCAGCACAATCATAATGAATATTCGAGAGGTTCCATACCTAGCACCTTATATGTAACTCCAGTGTAACCACGATACCTAGGATCGCCTTAATTGAGAACAATTAATGAATTGCACAAGCCCACACTTTTATAACTCGAAATCTATAATTTCATTTATAGAATATTTTTAGTTGTAAGTGTTGAGATCAGTGTTTACTGTGTAAGCACACAAAGAAATCAATTCAAAAGAATAAAAATACAATAACGTTGCTATGATTTAATCTGAGTCTTATTTACTTACTTTACCCGCCCAAACCGCATACCTATTTACTCGCCCATCGTTTGTAGACAGTTAATTTGTAAAAATTCCTTAAACTATTCTTGTTTGTGTATCCTTCACAATCTATAGTATTTAACCATTCTTTATCATACTAACACGTCAGTTTCATTATCTAGTTTTGTTTCCTAACGGAAGTTATTTCCTGATAATTGATATTGACGCACGCGAAGGCTATACTGCAAATTGGCATTTTAACTCATAGCACAAACCAATTCTCACGTATTTAAATTTTTTCTGGTTATCGAGTTAATATCCATAAGTACACAGATACCTAATGGCAAGCTCAGGTGAGCGCAAAATATTTTTATGCGCTTTATATCTTGTTGGTAAGTGTAATTAAACATTTTGGATAAATGTAATTCATAATTATTTACTACTACTGCAGTTGACGACTACTACTTCCACTACCTTCTACCACTTCTGCCAACTCCATGCTCTCATGACCCGATACGCCTACCAATAAAAACACCTATTTCTATCACGATCCATAAGGAGTGCGAGAACTCCTTCCAGTTTAGATACCTATCACCTAACACCTAACCTAACACAATAACATTTAATTGATAGCGGTAGTCTTATGTCGAAGGCTCACCTACGGCGGCAACACCCCACACCTATTTCTGCCGTAAACCAGCAGCACAGCAAAACTGCTGTGTTTTGGTTTGTAGGCTGTAGTTAGAGAGACTGGGCAGGAGGCATTCCAACTTAGCACTACCAACTTGGGCATTCTCACTACGCATCTACGTATAACCTCAGATAGGACTTCCATATATAAAGGTTTTTTGAGCGTTTATTATTTTTTCTTATTTGATGGTACTGCTTGGGCATAAGATCTATTTATGCTTTTTCAGAAATAGTAACAATTAGTGAATAAGTTTTTGGGGTCAACATCTTTATTTATTTATTCATGAACTTACAGCTAACATTACAGGCTATCCTAATGCGTTAGCGTAATTTAATGAATATTTATTGTTTATTAGAAATTTTTAAAGGCTTCTGTTTTTTAAATACTGCATTTTTTCGGCAGGTAGCGAAAGTCTGGGTTAAAAATAAAACAACTTTGTACAACTTCGTACAACTTCGTTTTTCAACGAAGTTGTACGAAGTTTAAAAACTCTACCAAACGAAAGGGTCAACTCTACTTTTCATATATTCTTTGCCTATATCCTACATTGGAATGGCCCCGATATACTATCGTGTCTCT
>DWKW01001884.1:0-11815 GCA_018250115.1 Doberes anticus | reverse complement strand
CCATTATTGTCCCACTGCTGGGCACGGGTCTTCTCTCAGAGATGAGAGAGTTTAGGCCATAGTCCACCACGCTGCCCGAGTGTAGTTGGCAGACTTCACATGACTTTGATAACGTTGTGGAGAACTCTCAGGTATGTAGGTTTCTTCGCGAAGTTTTCCTTCACCGTTACAGCGAGTGATCATTAATTCATAATACGCACATAATTTCGAGAATTAAGAACATATACTATCTCAAGAAATGGAGGTGCGTGTCGGGATTTGAACCTCGACCCACCATAGCGTGGTAGAGATGCTTAACCACTTGGCTATCGCTCACTCACCGCGTACAATACAGTGTATATACGTAGGATATGTAGCATACGTAGGATAAGAAAATGTTGGGGAAAAAGACGACAATATTTCAGTAAGGATGTTTTGTTTTTCAGATACAAAAACATCTCATATATTATGTTAATTCATGACATGGTCTGTCTGTGTGCTAGAATTCATTGTAATCTATTCAGTCGTTTATAATGGAGACATTATAAGATATATTATCCCACCAGATACACAACACCGGGACAAAACTTTGTGTTAATCCGAGACATGGCCTATCTGTGATGCAAAGTTTCATCTGTTCAGTACAAAACCTGTTTTGAAAGGACGTATATTCTTATAGCTTTAAATTCGATTCAAAAAAAACCGTACAAAAATATTGCATCTTTCATTCCAGTTTAGTAAGCACTGCTGTGTATCGTTTTGAAGAGTGTGTTTAGGCAGAATGCACTGGACAGGAGGCTACTTAATCCTCGGGAGTAGCAACGCATCCACGTACGAACTACTCTTCCGAACATCATCGTAGCACACACCGTGTCGACCTGAGCCGAGGATGAGTCTCGCAGGAGACGCCCTCAGCTCGGTCGCACATCCCAGCGTCGCCCTCTTCTCGGGGCGGAGTTGCGTATTCAGGTCGAGGCCTTCACGCCCGACTCTGTCTCTCACTCCTACCCCTCCCCCACTCACTTTAAGTCTGGTTGAGCCCAATAGACCCAATGAAAATGAAAAGGCCAATAGACCCAAAAGGATGTGATATTAGAAAAAAAAGTACACAAGTTAACAGAGTACTCACCTGAGAAAGCCGACGAGGAATTGCCCGTCATAGATTTCGCCTTGTATAATATACGGTCCGTATACGCGGGAGCGCGCTGTTTACTCGAAGTGTCGAAATTTTGGCTGCCGGGGTCGTACTAAAGGTAAAAAAAAAAATTATAATCTTATCCCTTATAATTGTAAAATTTGTTAATGTCATTAAGTAATTCATCAATACTCTTCCGAAATTAATGGCTCAGTTAAAAAGCTACAGCATTAGTACTGTATAAGTACGGTCGCAGAACAGGAATAATTTTGTGTTTCACTATTCACGCGTTGAAAACGAGCGAACGAGCGCGACTGTACCGTTATGGGTCCCTCTAATTCTATGGTGTGTGTTACAAATAGTGAACGGTTAATGGAAAAAATCGTTTGTGCCCCGCAACATAACTAAGCCGTACCATGAAATTTCATTAAACTCCACCTCTCCATCTAAACAGTACAAAATTAAAGTAATCAATATTTTAATTTCAGTTTCATAAAACAGAATTCACAGAATCACAAAACTTACCTTACATATATATGATTATATAACATATTTGATTATATCTTAAAACTCACCTTATAAGTAGGCGCGAAAGTGATGGGCGCTTCTCGGAAATCTCTGAAAGCGGCTCCATCTTCAAGCACGGCGGTAAGCTGATCTGCATGCAGCAGCCCGTGCGGCAAGTGAGGCGGGAGGGGGAACTGAAAGACATTCATCGTATGGACGCTGGAAAAGCAGTAATGACGACGAAACACACCGATAAATATAGGATATTACGTACATATGGAAGGCGCTAAAAAAGCCCTCCTTCAAGGCCGGCAACGCACTGGCGATACCCCTGGTGTTGCTCGTGTCCATCGGCGACGGTGACCACTTACCATCAGGTGGCCCGTATGCCTGCTTGCCAGGTTTACAACATAAAAAAAAACATTCCATTCGCACGACTTACACGCTTACTTTGCGTGGATTTAATTAAATGAAATCGGTGTCTGAAGTACATACTAGTATAACTACGAAGGTCGATTAAGTCAGATTTGTTTTTTAAAACATTGGCATCAGAACGTAATGTATTACGGGTTTTTTCGAATTTGTGAAATTAAAAATAATAAGTTTCGAGTTCAAAGACCTTTAAATTGTCCAATGAAACTAATTTTTCAAAAGATTTTATAATAATATAGAGATTGATAGGCGGCGAACGGTGAAGGAGTAAGTTGATGAATTATACAATGTTAAGTAAGTAATTAACCTGGACCCGACTTGTATTGGATGTCAGTTTTACCAAAGAAAAAGCTAGCCTTTGACTAAGTCTGCACCGGCCCTAGGGTAGAGCGCCAGGAGTGGGTCGCTATAGACGCCAAAACGGCAGACTTGACGAAAAAATTTAATTATGATCGCAACATTTGACGGGTGCAGGGCTGAAAAAGTTGGTATTTTTATTTTTTTTACATATATTGAAACACCGTCCAAATAGCGAACAAAGGTCGTTGACTATCCCTCTGATTAAGGGCTAGGTTAAGCCCTGACTAATTTCGTAAACGATGTTGAATCCCAAGACGAATCACGATTAACCAGATTCCCCCTTGTTTAGACGAAACCCAAGTTGTACTTTTAATAGCAAACGAGCATGCAGGCCACCTGATGTTAAGTGGTCGCTCCTCCTCAGTACTAAATTGGAATGCCTCCTGTCCAGTGTCTTCTGCCTAACCACACCCTTCAAACCGAAACACAGCAGCTCTCACACTGCTTCTTTACGGCAGGTGCAGCGGTGGCGCCGCCGCAGGCTAGCTTTCGACGTAAGACTCTACCACCATAATGTCGAAGGCTCACTCGCGTCAGTACCACCAAAGCATCAGTGTCAGCACTGCCGTGTTACTAGTTGAAAAGTGTGGTTAAGCAGAATACACTGGATGGGCATTCCAAATTAGCGCTCACTAGTAAAAACGTATCCACATACGCCCTCAGATAAGACTTCCGTCCTATTTGAGGTTAGACGCGGATTTCCGCGGCTGTAGCAACCACTTGACATCAGGCGTCCTGCAGGCTCGTTTGCTATTCCGTTAAAATACTAAATAAGGTGAGATTCACAGACACTGTGGCGATATTACAGTATTCCACATTTTTTTTTATGTTACACTGACAAAGAGGCGTACGGGCTACCTGATTATAGGTAAGTGGTTATCGTCGCCTATGGTCACGTGCAATACCAGAGGAAGCACACGTGCGTTGTCGGTCTTGGAGGACTCGTTTTACACTTTTCTTGGAGCTCTCCATGTCGTAGCTGGATGGAAATGCCTCCGACGGATGCTCATTCCACAACGCAATTTTCCCCAGCAAGTACGATCGCGAAAAGCGGACAGTACCTACCTATGCAACGACCAATGCGGTGTGGATGAAACTTCAACTGCAACAACAATTCAATAGAAACAAATAATTATAACAAACTTTTGGCTCCAGTAAATATGTTAGACCAGAAGTTATTCGTATGTAAATCAGTTATTCCCTCATCGAGTGGGCACAGCTCGTACTAGCTGCCGTGTTGAACCGTGTAATATGATTAACAATTTTACCCTAAAACTGATAATATTAAATACTAATTTTCGGAGTTTCTCATTTTTCTTTCTGCGTAACAAATATGTATAGAAGTTTTGAAGATTTTACAGTTTTTAGGACCATACCAAAAATATGCTATAAAAAGTTAAAAGTAGCTAAATGTGCCATAATAAAGATTATCCTGTATTTTTCGAAGTCACATCCGCAAGTTGGTTCTTCCGTCGTATTTTACGGTTCGTCGAGTTTGGATAACTTTTCCGAACTGCGAAAGATGCAACTTGGTATCTCGACCACTATTAATTGATTTAAAGATACTGTTTGTGATATATTTTGCTATTTAAACATATTTCAGGATATGCATTTATTAGTAAAGAGGTAAATTATGTTCTCTATCTCTATTTCATCTTTTCCCCTAAAGTTCCCTTAGAGTAGTTCTGTTTTAAGGAAAACTAAGCAGGTTGGTAGGGAGCCTGCGAGTAGTAAAATTTCATGCGTGTTCATACTTAGGATCTGTCCCAGATGTTATCGATACATATCAGTCGTTAAACATTGACGGAGACTTATTAAATGCTAGCCGTGCTGACTAAAAATCCGCGTTTCCTTAAATTTGCATTGGATTGGCCGACTTTTAGATTGAAACTATTATGCACATGTGACGAAAAATTATAAGAACTTTTAGCATACGTCCACTTCCAGTTGCTATAATGAGACGAATGAATTTGCGGTGTAGTTGGCTCCAAGTCACCTCTAATTCCAGGGAGAGCCCGCAACGGAATATGATACAAAAAGGGTCGCAGAGCAAAGAAATTACTTACTGTTTTATCATTTACACGCTCGGTTAGGCTGGAACAAACTTTGCTGCACATGCCCCTATAGAGATGAAAGATGAAAAGACCGATTTCGATCTTGCCTCGGCCGGCCCGTGATGCGATTATCTCTCAATAACCCTTAGCGACCCGTTCACTGTAGCCAGTAAAAGCAATTTTGAAAATGTTTCATAGGTATAGTAACATTAATAAAACAGGTATGATGCAGTATACGTTTCGTAACCTTAGAATATTCGGTCTAAGTGTAATATGAAAGTATAGAAATATGACATTAATAGAAACGAGTTACACAATACTTCCCCTAACTAATGCGTGTCTTGACGCTTTGCTTTGACGAAAACACTAATAATACATCTCATCGGATGTCTGATACGTACTTTCATAAATTTCGGATTTTTGTTATTTATTAACTCTACTCGAGTTTCTAGGTTTTCATTCGTTATTGGCGTTAATATATTTCTAAAACTCATTGTATGCCTAGGTTTATTGAGTAAGACTAATTACTATTGTCAAGTGGAAGAACTGGCATTCCGACTGATTTAACATGAAAAATTAAGAAATTATTTGGTTGCTGTACTCGAAGATAGGGTAATGTAGCGTTTTGCAAGTGTTACAAGCTGCACAATGTACCAGTAAATCTATATAATATTAAAAAAACTATAGTAGTATTCCTTAGAATTGGTTTTTCTATACACGTAATAATTATAAGATCTAGATCTAGTTATGTCATATAAAAGTTGTCTCCTTAATTTAATGTTGTTATTGTCTCCTTAAGGAACTCCTTACTTGGAATATACTACTTATGTTATTAGATTTGCTTATTCAAGTTTCAAAAGCACGCTTCTTTTATACCTTGTTTTCTTACAGCTCAGCTCTTAAAGATCCGAGAAGGCTTTTGTTCAGGAGTGGGATTAAATGGCCTGTAACTGTAGTTTCCGACATGTACGTACGTAAAGCGAGTGAGTGAACAGTCGTATTCCAAGCAAAGTTACGATAGAAACGCGCAGCACCATTCGTTCTGCTAAGTTCGAAGTATTGAACTAGAATTCAATCAATACGCTATTACTCCTATATTTCATGTCAGGCGTGTAGAACATTTACTGTAACAAAATCGCTTAGCAATTGTACTTAAGTAAATCGTCAGAAATTGAATTGATTTACTTGATCACTGTTACGTAACCTATTCGTGTTGAAGTTTGAGATCAAGTATTGTAAAATAATGGAGGAGTCTGTATATTTGTACGAATCAGTACAACTGACCTTAAAATGTTCCTGCATTAGACATTAACAGGAAAGATTTCGTGGATTTTTTTTCTGGGATGAAAAGTATTCTTTGTTATTTTCTCGTGAAATCCATTCTTAGCGATTTCCTACACATTATAAATTATCTATCTGAAAAATTTTAGGTACGTCGAGAAATCAAATATGAATAAATAAATGTTTTTCTTTCTTTCTTTTAATCCGTATTATATTATATACATCTTACATACTCAGGGGAAATGTGTAATCATGAAGTACATGTAAATTATAATCGTCAATTAAAATCATCTTAAAAACAGTGTTATTTAGTTGAATCAAATTATTATTATTCAATAAGCTGTTCACGTAAATGCCGTGAACGCTTTTCCACGTAATTTTTTATGATTGAGTTGCAAAAAGCTTCTATTTTCACGAACCATTTAGTCGTTTGCAGTTGCCGAGCGCTACGGACCAAAAAAGTTTTACCTTTTAAAAATTGAAAATCTCATGAAAATAATGAAAGTCTTTGTTTCTTTATAGTAGTAGTATCATTAACGATTCGAAAATTTCACTAATTGCATCCTCGTGTATCATTCGTCGTAAGATAATTATGCTCGTATCGTTACATCTTGTTTGTAATTTGATATAATTTTCTTTCATGACATTGTTTTAGGCTATACAAGAACATTATTGCGGTTTGTTCGTCAAGTGGTTTTCTTCTGAATCAGCTGAATTAGATCCTCTGTGTTTATTTCAAAATAAGTCCTAAGAAACTAATTGAACAAGACGAAATTCGTGAGAGTTCATAGTGGTGTATATTGTAAATTTGGCTTCGAAAATACTTTAAAAAGTCAATAAATAAAGACTGCAACGTATCTTCAGAGATTCTAGCAACATACGTGAGCTCGCGGCTACAATAAACAAGTGTTACGTGTTGGGGGTGCGCGATAACCGCATCGTCGAAATGCGGCTTTGGGCGTTCAAAGTTTTTGAAATTGATTTACTTGGCTTCACTTGGGACTAGAGAATTGAAACGTTGATGCAGCGTAGGAACGTTCCAGTGCGAAGATTGAGTGCACTGTACGTAAAGAGCAACCTGTAAAGAATTTTACTTTAGAAATAAAGTTAGTGTCGATATTCTAAATAGAGGACTATGAGATAGATAAATAACGATAACGGATAATGACGTGTATAACGAACATCCTTTGACATTTTCATACATTTCGTAATTAGCAAATTATTAAGCTCGTAAGCTAAACTAACGAAAGTTATTTCAAAGCGACGAAGACAGAGACGGTACGCTTTATACTAGCATAACGTTACCTGGAATGCTTTGACGTACGTGTGGACAAGTTTCCCAGCTCACGGAACACTAAACTCGGATATTCAACATTTCCGAACTATTTGCTTCGTTATGCAGTACCAACTATTTACGTAATGAAACGAGTACGAAGTTACGATGATAACTCGACACGCAATGTTGACATACACGTTTCGGTGTAGCTGATTGGCGAACTGCTAAATCCACGAGATTTGGAGGTTTCACTGGGATTTAGATTCGACGGTCATGTAATGTACAATGAACGATCCCACTAAAAGCTTACGGAGCTTTGTCCTCGCCATCTTTGTAGTCGGCCTGTGTTTACCAGCTTTGTTGAAAACGTGATTTTCGTATTAAAGACTTGCCTAGCGGCTCTGATTGTCTCCTAACATGCAGAATACAAATTTTGAGTATTGTAGCCTTTTTCTTTATTGTTCGTGTTCTTTATTTAGAAAAAGTTTAGGTTTATGGTTGCGTATTCGAACTAAGTCAATTTTATTGTGGTCGACATAAGAATTCGATTCCTGAGGCTCGCCTGCGGTGGGTGATGCATCTGTTTCTGCCATGAAGGAGAAGTGTTCGCATTTTTTTCCGTTTAAAGGTTGTTGCTAGGCAGGAGATGTTCCATCTTAGTCTTCAGGAGTGGCTACGCATCCACGTAAAACCTCAGAAATAACAAATTACGACTCGATTTCTAAAATTTAATGTAGTTTTTATCCGTGCAGCAATTGATTAAAATATCAAACATCGATCAGTAAACTCATGTTAAAGGATTGCATCTGCATAATGTGATGAAACATAAAAACGCGATAGGTCGTCGGTTCAAATATTCAGAATGGCTTCCCCTCTAAACGTCGAGATACTTAATGAACACTTGATTTTTGAAAGTCGGAATTCCCGAATTTGGAAACTTTTAAAACTTTCTTTGTAGAAAGTTAACAAAATGTACGATCAAGACATAATTAAAATATGAATGAAGCATATAAACTTTTTGCGATTTCCTATTATCCTCTTAGTTTGTTTCAATTTACTTTTTGTACTAAGTATGCATTGTGATAATCCGGAAATATACATCTTTATACCACGGTCCTTTTAATAGGAATAATTGGGTGACCGGGATGGTTTTAAGTGTTCCAAGTAAAATTGTATGTTTTAGCTAACAATACCTACCAGTACTTTAGCTGGTAATGTTCTGTGCCTTAAACGAATCGCAACTAAAAAGATCTTTGCACGGCATTAAAATCAAAGTAACCCGCTATTACAGTACAAGTTACTCTCGCAAAACTTTTATAATGGACTCGAAAAAAGGCATACAAAAGCAAAGCAAGACCTAAAGAATTTTCATGTCTTTTACGCGAGATAATGAAATGTAATGGGACCCATATCAAAGTAAAAAGGCACAAGGAGACAAAAGGTGCTCACTGCCAAGCTTAGCCATGACAAATGTTTATCGTCTCGCAAAAGATTTATTCACCAGACAATATTTTTGCCGTCCAGAACAGGAATCAGAAATTTGAGTCTGTTAGCAGATATCTGTTACATGTCTGAATATCCTTCTAATATCCAATTAAATTTATCGTGTTTATTTATATTAACAGAACAGTAAACCGTCATGCAGGCCACCTGATGTTAAGTGGTCACTGCAGACCATTGACAACCAAATCAAACCTCTACTTGGACAGAAGTTCTATCTGAGGAGATATGTGGATGCGTTGCTATTCCTGAGGACTACGTTGAAACGCCTCTTGTCCAGTATCTTATGCCTAACTACACCCTTCAAACCGAAACATAGCAGTGACCACACTGCTGCTTTATGCTGTATTTTCTCGACCATTTTTATTTCAATAGTGTACATTAAATAAATGATACCCAAATAAGATTCTGTCGATGATTTAAATCAGAAACGTAAAATTTAATGATTTTACCATATCGTTAAGATTTATTCATTAAAATAATTGTGGTCTGGATTCAATTACCAAAATTGCACTAGACAAATTTGGAAATGGAAATCTAGTCCGACCAACTGTGCAAACAGACGGTGCCTGGGAACGAGAAGGAATCGAATATTATAGTGTCTGTTCGTTGAATGATAATGGATATTTCCTCAATGGTACTCTAAAGACGCTTTCAGACATTTGTATAAGTTCATTTTCGAGTTGGGGAATTTAAATGTATATTGAATAACTGTATTCTCTCTTAATTATCCAAATTATTAAAAAAAAAATAAGGGAGAAGATGTAATTAAGGGAATGTTAACAATTAAAAGAATCATTAAAATATAATATGAAATTAAAAGAATCGAGGCCTGAAACTCCTATCGATCATGGGAATTGACTCAGCGGATATTAAAATTTTATAAATTGTCACAGTTTCAAAGTTTAAGTTGAAAACAAAGTAATAGGTTGTTTACTTCACTTCGTAGAAACGGGCAAAGATCAAACACGCGGAGGTTCATTGACTGTTTTCTTTTTCCGGCAGAAAATGGTAAATCGTTAGATTAAGTGCTCAACTTTCGGAAGATTCGTGGATGGGTGCCAAGTTCGGAGGCTACAACCGGCTGTTTTCAGATCAAGGGCTCCAACAAGAGTAACAAGTTATCGTATTAATAAACTGCAGAATTGGCTGTCTTACAATCACAGTGAAAAATTGTTAAGAAAACTAGAGTATGAAACACTATTTAATAAAATACTAGCCTTAAAAAGATAGTTATCAGTATTATGAGCAAATTCTGAAATTATAAACCCTTTTAATATTCTTCAGATTATGGGATATAACGAAGTACGACAACGCGGTAGCACCCGCAACTTTTGGTGGATTAAGATAAAATTTGCCACAAAACTTCCAAATAATCTCGATACCTATTGTTGTATTATGTCATTATTGTCTCACTACTGGGCATAGGTCTACTCTAAGAGACGAGAAGGTTACCTATTGGAAATTGGTCAACTCTGTCATTAAGTTACAAAATGGAGATCATGTCCTTTTTAAAAATTGACCCAAAAATAGAACATTTTCGTCTCAAATAAAAATGAAAACGCCATCTTTTCGAAAAGATCTTCTGACAGTCTTAAATATTTATGATGTTTAGATCAAAAAGTACCAAACTATATACCTACATATTTTCGTGGAATGGAATTTGTTTTTGCGACTGGCGCTGCCATCTGGCTTATTCTAGTCGGAGAGAAATAGAGAAAAGTATCGGATATTGTTTGGAAACAATTCCCGTCACTTCCATAATAAGTATAGAAACGTACTCGTACGTAGCGTTATCGCTTTTCTTTCAACTTTGGAGTGTATTCGTCGCCTAGAAGCACGTGCTTTATCATGTGAGTCGTGAAATATGACGAAGATTTTATTGAGTAATGCATTTCGTCTAGTAATACGCTTCGTAACTTCTTAAAGGAAATATGATGTGGAATGCCTTTTACATTTTTAATAAACTTCAAAGCTTCGAATTTGGATTTTCGTATATGATATTGCCTTGAGTACGAAATAAATCTCCAAGAAATCCGATAGGGACAATAAATTTGAAAGACAAACGCGACGAGAAAACAAATTTTATCTTGCGGGGAGAACTTCCAACAGTGATTATTATCATTAAAAACCTAATGATATCTCTAGTTCTGTGAATAAAAATGCATTCGGCATCTGGATCTTTCTCATTTTTCGTTGACTTTTAAAATGTTTTAAAATTAACGGAGTAGAAAACGAGTGTACACGCTACTTGTTGTTTAATGGTCATCGTAGCCCATGGACATTCAACCTCAAATAGAACCAGTATCCTATCTGAAGTAATAACTATGAGAATGCTTTATTATCTTTCAAACTAAAACACGACAATGCTCACACTGCTGCTTTACGGCAGAAATAGGTGCAGAGGTGGTGGTTACTACCGCAGAAGAGCCTACGACATATTGGTTACGAATTAGTTTTGTTATCCTATTTTTTAACATGTATTTTAAAGTAAAGTAAAGTAGTCACTTAGCTTAAGGACAAAACTTGATTTTTTTTTCAATCAGTCCAACCTACTTGTGGGTCCGAAATTGTTCGTGGATGCGTCTTTCAAATCAAAACAATGCAAGAACTGCTCCTTCACGGCAAAAATAGGTGCTCCTGTGGTACCGACACAGACGAGGTTTCGACATAAGATTCTACCAATCGAAACCTGTACGCTCACAATGAGAGTTTCATCGTTAAATTCCAATAAGAAACAGATACCACAGATGCAAACATAAATCTAAAGGTCTGCAATTTAACAGCACAGTTAGCTAGAACATTGACAACTTGAAGATGTCAACCGTGAAGATAATGTACGGTCTTGGACGGTCTCGGTTCTACGACGTTGCGAACGATCACAGATGGAATACGTGTCTTGCTGCACACTACATGATTATGTAACCGTTACTCCATCGCAATATGTATGAGCACGTAACGCAAGCACTGGTAAGTTCTGGATTTCGTACCTACATTGCACACATTCGTATTCGATACTATAAAATTGTGACGCAGCTGTTATCCTAGTTTAATATCTGTGGAAAATTATACGGAAGACACTGACATCTCGAAACGTATTTAAAAATGATTGCACGGAGGATTTTCGTGTTTCATTGCTCGTTCATGTCACGCAAATGCTTCCCGCGGGATCCATTTCTGCCATTTCCGTCCTCGTAAGCGTTGTGGATTTGGAGTTTTTTTTTATCTTAAAAGAATAGCAAACGAGCATGCAGGCCACCTGATGTTAAATGGTCACTGCAGCCCATGGAC
>DWKW01001883.1:0-11815 GCA_018250115.1 Doberes anticus | reverse complement strand
ATCTTTTAGTATCTTGTAAGGTTTAGTCACCGTAAGCGTCCGAAAGTCTTTTTTTGATAAAAAAAATAAACTTTTTTCATTTAAAATTAAAATATGTTATACATATAAACCTTTCGAATGAAATTATTTCAATGATAGTGAAAATCGCACCAAAATCCTTTACGTAGCTTAGAAGCGTACATAAAAAGATAGATGCGGATTGCTACTTTGTTTTAAACTATTCAGAGAAGAGAAGTAAAACATCATAAAATACCTTCAAAGACTCGGCCCATGATGGCTTTGGACATGGCGCAGCTGTGTCAGGTATTAAAGGGTGCAGGCGTCGTTGAAAAAGTATCAATACGCAATCCATGATTCTCATAATTAAATGCGGCGGTCGCCCTAACTTTCTCACAGTAGCTATATGCGCAGGTTTGATAGTATTTAAAGCAGCTTCAGCTTCTTCCAATGCGGGCTTAGCTGCTTCCAATTTAATTTCTGCTTTTTCTTTTTCTTCAGCTATATACGCTACTAAGGCTTCAGCTTTTTCTTTAACTATTTGAACCTGATTTTTAACAATTTCTGCTTGCATTGCTCTTTCTGTAACTTCCGTTAATACTCGATCAGCTTTTTCTGAAGCCAAAGCTAGATCTTGTTCCATGACAGCTAAATCTTTTTTTAATACTTCGACAGAAATTGATGCCTCACGAAGTTTTTCCAATCCAGTATCCATTCTTAATGCTCCATCACCTAGTTCTTTTTGCTTCATTTGATATATTGTTTTATAACCACCTATAAAACTTAGATAAGATTTTGGCGTTACGTGTGAAGATCGCCGGAATCTTTGAAAATATTCAGCTGATACTTTAGAAACCACATCTTGTATGGTTCCTAAAACAGTAACAAGCTCTTTCTTAACTTCTTTTGTACATTCAATTTCAAATTCCGCTAGAAAATGATCTGCTACAGAGACTAGTGCATCTTTTGGCCATGGTTGAAACCAATCAATTGTGCAGCCAGATATAAGCGCTGGAAATCGCATAGCTCTGTATCTAAATGCTTCACTAACCTGTAATTAAAACGATTTACGTGTTAGAAATAAATAGGCGTTGTCAATTTCTCATACTTTACTCTAAAAATTACTTACCGGAGAGAAACATAGCACTACATGGAGATTTTGGCATGTTCTATTAAGAAAATATTCCATGACTAATTCGTTTGTCAAAGTTCGTTTCTGGTTTTCTCGTTTCATTATTGGAGTAAGCTCTGAAATAATTTCTTGCTGTTCGTCTTTTGTAAACAGATTCGAAATCACACCTGACGACAAAATATTATTAAGGTATTCCAAAAAACCTTCTTCTTTAATGTCCAGGTCAGTGAAAATAAATGTAGTTCCTTTCCCCTGTACCCCACATGATCTGTATAATAACTTTAAGTCCTCGAGAAAATTTCCCACGTTATATGACCTTGTTAATGCAATTTGGAATGAACGATATCCCGCAATAAATGTTGACAATTTTGTAAGAGATTGTTTTCCAGAGCCTCCAACACCAACTAGCATAACATTACCTCGTGGGTGTCTGATTACTCTAGATATTTTTACTAAATGTAGCATGGCATCTGGGAAAAAAACAAGATCCATACCAGATCCTCGTACCATTTCATTAAATTGGGAAAGGAACATTTCCAAACGGTCCCGCAATTCACTATAGTCAAAAACAGGTTCGTACACTTTTGGTAACTCCATGTCGGCGTCTTCGCCTTCCTCGCCTGTTGGTTCTGGTGCATCTCTGTTATAAAGATATAATGTTATGATCGTCAACATAATTATAACGCACACAAATTGGACTAAACAATAAGAACATACCTCATAAAATCAACGAACACAGGATCCTTTTCCATCATTTTTTTATATTCTACACCTAAAATTTCCTCTGTAATATCATACAGCGCTTTGTTAAACCAACTCTTATCAGATTGGTGGGTAAACCGATCAGAAAATACTCTTGAACATTCATGTTTCCATAATAACATTAAACATCTCTCTGATTCAATTACTGTTGGTAATGTTCCAATCATACCTTGCCAGACTCTCGACAAATCTCTTAAAGAAAACACGTAGTGAAATTTAGCTGGAGTAGGCAATAAATTTACTCGTGTCCTCATCCATAGTTCTCTTGTTAAAGGTATTACTTTTTTTATTAGAGACCTTACTTCAATAGTAAACCCGCGCTTTGCGTTATAGTGACCTTCACCAATTACCTTGAAAATCTTATCTATTGAATCGTTATTAGGCAGAGGACAGTTAAATATTGAAAACTGGCGCTTAAGCCTAGCTGGAATATCATTTCTTCCTCCACCTGAAATTTTCGATATTTGAGAGAATTATTACTCCTGTCAATAAAAATAATAACATAACATTAATTCTTTATAATACATACCTGGTTGGCCCATAGCTCCGAGAAACTGTATATCGATAATGGTTGTAAAGTCTCCAGGTTTTTCCAAACTATAAAAACCACCCATACTCATAGTTTGTCTTACAATTTCATTTGTAATTTGATCACCCCATTCGTTTATCTGTGGTAAATTTATATCATCAATGAAAACTAACATTTTTTTTCCACCTGGCGGTCCAAATGTCATTCCACTACGCTTTTCTACGTAACTTTCTATAGTTTTCTGAAATTGATATGGACTTGTTGCCGATGAAAAATTAAATGAGCGGCCCATAAATTGTTCTGGATTTGCATTCTTCATATATGCCTTCATCATAACTGTTTTGGCTGATCCTTGTTCTCCTAGCAATAAAACCGCTTTCCCTTGTTTAGCAATGCAATGTATGAGGTAATTTATTCTAACATTATCTACTATGGGTACCAATATGTTCGAATAATCAGGTGTTGCTGTGTCGGGATACATGTAATTGGTCATTAAATCTTCCCACAATTCCCATTTTCCAGGATGTTTGACGTAAAAGTCAAACAAAATACTTGGCTTGTTAGTAGGATGCTTAGGTAATTCTAAGATTTCAGCAAAGTTACTTTTTATGTACTTGTCATACCGAACTCGGTCTCCAGTCTCTAGCAGTGATCCGAAACCCCAAATTAGGGAAAATACATAAATCTTATGCAGATGTTCGTGAGTAAACAATATTATTTCTTCCCCTTTTTCTTTTTCTTCGTCATCGTCCATGTCACCATTCACAGATTTATTTGAAGATGGATCTTCTACTTCTACTATTTGCGGAGGTACTAGCCCCTCCAATAAATTAAGCATTTGAAGTACAATATTGCTTTGAAGGACTTTCATGCTGAAGATTAGATTTTGTGTGCACCAAGTATAAACATTTAAAAACGTCTGCGCAAAAAGGGCACTAAATACTTCTATTTCCCGCGGTGATCGGGTTTTCAACCATGCACTCAGGACTGAAATATATAATAATCAACATTTTAATGACTTTGTGTTATTGTGTTGTGTTAATTAAATTGCATGTATGTTTTCATTTAATATTTTATTTACCCGGTTCCCAATCCAATCCCGAAGAACTCATATACACCATACCATTTCTAGATACCGTTGCGGGAGAAGCATTATCAATGTTTTCTGGTTCGAATATGATTTTAGATGTCGGCGACATAGTTAAACGATCACCGTTGGCTAGAGTAAGGGTTTTATTGTCATCAAGCACGGAATTTAAATTTTCTATCCAGATACTGTCCACTGGCCCGTCTAAGACTAACCATATGTGCTCCCCGGTCTTTATCTTGAGAGTTTTTCTCCACAGCGCTGAAAATATTCCGTCAGTCCAGTCGTTGGTTGCTACATCGAGACGTCCAAACATTTGAGCAGCTGTGATAGCTTTTGGATTCATTCTCATTTCTCTGTAATGAATAGTTACATGGCAATAATATTGGTAAAATATGCAACTATAGGAGACATAATTATTATCAAATGATCAAAAATAATATTGACATCAATAACATTTCAAATAAAATAGCAAAAAAAAAACAAATATTAAATTACCGCTATTTTATATTGAATATTTAATGCCAGTTTATAATTTAAAGATTAAAAATTATGAAGGAAGAACCAGGATTTAACTGGTATAAATACAAGTAGCAATCAGTTGCCAAACATTTCTAACATGCTTTCAGGTTTTTGGAAACCGTATGGAGTAACCACTACGTCTTAACTCTACTAGTTCTAGAGATGTGTGATAGAACACGTTCATAGCCTACCTCCGATTGATACCAGTGCCATATGGCAATATGGCTAGCAGCCAAAACCAAGCGATAGAATATATACCTGTGAGGTTCCTCTATTTCTGATAAAGCACTCATCAAGGTGTGAATGCAGGTTGTTTTTCCAGCACCTGAAGGACCGAGAATCATGATGCCATGGCGTACCCTTTGTGTTTCATACAACTGGAATGTAAGGGTTTAATTTAGATACTTAATAATAGATATATACATATCTACATTCTTATTAATCATGAGTAAGTACCTGTATTATTTTTAATACCCAAGCTGGATGGTATATTAAGTCATTCGAATCTACTTGTTTTCTGATTGCCTCCTCTAGTTCATTGTACGTTGTCTTTTCTAATGCCTGATTTGGAAACAGGTCTGCTACTAGTGATATAAATAGTGGTTCGTCCTCGTCAATTAACTTTGATAAATTCATGTCTCTTAAAACTCTCATCACGATAGTACTTTCGTTATCTTTTGAATTAACCCTTTTAACAGCACCTAAAGTTCGTAGCACAGAGAGGATATTTCTTAAGCCGAAATCATAATGAACCTGAAAAATTATATATACAACATATATAAGCAGGTAAAAGCGCGTTACTCCACAATTACTTAGTTGACTATCTTACTTGTTCAATGTGTTATTTTACTATTGTTCGCTTGTTTGTTAGACTTATGACAAAACGTGAGACCACGCATCTTACTCCTCAGGAGTAGCATAGACAATCTAAAATGGGATATCGGTCCTATTTAACATCCACATCCAACCTCAAGTAGGACCGAAATCAGATCTAAGGTAGTGGGTCTGCCGAAGACACCCTTCAAACCGACACTACAGAAGTGTCGGTCATAGTCGCCTCGTACTGCCGCTTTCCGGCAGAAAAAGTTCAGTAGTGGTGCCGCCGCAGTCGAACTTATGACTCGACCATCACGATCTTCTGGATGCTCGTTTTAAAATCCCGGCACGCACCTCTATTTCTCAAAATAGTACTCAATTTTTCGGAAATGATGTTCGTATTAGATAAATGTAGGTGCTAATTAGTGCGTATTAGATATTAATTATCCTTTGCTTTAACGGTGAAAGAAAACGGCGAGGAAGCTTGCATGTCTCAGTTATCCATAAACGAAGGCATGTGAAGTCTGTCAATACTGTGAGGAGACCCGTGCCCAGTACTAGGACAATAATGGGTGGATGATGATATACTACGGACTATAAACTGTTTAATTAAAACAGTTTTTAATTAAAGAAATAGGTACCTGTTTCGTTAGTTGTTCTTCACATAACTTATATAAGGTGTAAAACTTTCGGGCTAGGGTAATATTTTCAAGAAAGCCACAAGAGGCTAATTTTACTCTTATGATTATCTGCCTGTCCGGCACCATCATTGCCACTGTTCGAAACTGTATTTTCAAATTCTCGGGCAACTCCTTACGCCCCGCGTAGCCAGGATTCTGAAAAAGTAATTAGGTAGTATTAGGTAAGGTTTATTGCACTGAAATAAATGACAATTAGCACGTAGTGCAATAAAAAGTATCTTGCAAAGATAGATGAACTTGACGAAATATCAAAGAGGATCGATCACCGTCTGCGTGCTTCCAAAAGTAACACGGATTTATATCCGTTATGGTTACTTTATAGTACTTTATAGTAACCTTAACCTCGTGTATTTTTAATCTGGAACAATCTGCGTTTTGTGTAATACATCGCTTTATGAAAAAAATATTTCTAGAAAGGTGTAACTAGTTTCGTCAAAGAATTATTTAATTTAGTTGCGAAATCCAGACTGTAGGCGAGATCATGTCTTCGTCAGTATCGAAGTTAGCATTGCACAATAGGTACTATTGTACTAATGCAGGTAAAATAAAATAAACAGAAAGCTGCGTCAAAAGAAATTACATTAGTGATCACAAGAACGCATCTTCATCAACATATACCTAAGTCTATTTAGTGCATGAATTTTTGTGACACTGATTTCGTATTGCATCCATTTATGGCGAATGGTCATGACATTATTGCATATGCATTATGAAATAAGTAAGGTAGATCACACGTTTAATTGTTAACAAAATTAATGTTATAATTAATTTCATGCTGCAAATCCACAATATAAATTCATCACAATGTAGGTGCGTGGTAGTAGAGTCTTACGTCGAAGGCTCACCTGCGGCGGCAACACCATTGCAGCCATTTTTGCCATAAAGCCGTAAGATGTGAGGTGCGGCAGAAGACAGTGACAAAATTTAATAGATGCTCTTTACTCATTTCTTTAACGCTGGGAAGTTATACTTAGTCTGGCCATAAGCTCTATTACAAACGACAAAACATTGATTTTTTAATTTATTAAAACTTTTATGATTGAATTTATTAAAGTTTCAGAAAAAATGAAAGGTTCTAAATTAGAAATTCGAAATGGCCACTTTTTGATATAGGCCTTTAATCTGCCTCGCCTCGAAGAGATTTCTTAAGATAGTCGAAGTCGGCGTGTCGTTTAAAACAGACCATGTCTTTTATAACCATAATTTGTAATCTAAGGGATTCAGTTCTGGGCTGGACGAGAGCCAGTCGTTAGCTCTTATAAAGTCCAGAACGGTAGTTTCGTGCCAGACTAGCAAACAGTGGCTACATGGGTTATGACCAGGAGCAGGGTCCTGCTGGAAAGTCCACGGCACATTTTCAAAAAGGGTTTTGCTAAGAGGTTTCACAACACGATCCAAGACGGTCTCTTGATACGCTTTGGCTGAAGTCTTCACTCCTTTTTTACAAAAATGAAGCTTTGTGACACCTTGACAAAACGTAAAGTAAAATTGGAGTCATGGATAGAACCTTCGACAGGGTGGCGGGTTTCCTCCAGGGCTGCAATCATCACATTAAGCCTTAAAAGATCGCCGTCTATTACAGCAGTCTTGAGTAAATCTTGAACGCAGTCGGGTCTTCCACTGATGTCCGGAAACCTGTCCTCGGTGTACGGACATTCCCTGACCCAATACGCATGGAGACGCGAATACTTGAGATTGTCTTTCTTAAATTTGTCGCAGGTGAGTAAACTATGGGCACCATCTATCTGGTATGTAGCCAGTGCCTCCCACACCCACAGGAGATAAGACAGCACCGGACACGTACCTAATTGGCCGGTGGCTCCCCGGATTGGAGCGGGCAGTAACGTGTCAATGGGCCTGCGATGGAATCCTCCCACTGTCGAGAGTGACCTGCATGGACTTATAACCGGTCACTGTCACTCCCCATGTTGTTTTCCACTCAGCAAAGCTGTAGTGGGTGAAGTGACCTCTCCACGGACGTTGCATCGCCTGGGACGCAGTTTAGGTGGCGCAGGCATGCCCAGTACCTATGCCATCCTATCGACATAATCCACAGGAGTGACGGGTCACTACGTGCGGAGCTGGGTCAGTTGCAGGACCATCTCAAGCCTTACTGAAAGGGCTATACCGGGTTTATTCTGAGTTTTCCCTCTCTAGCAATGGCGCATCTGATCAGGTAGAAGGTCTGGTAGAGTTAAGGCCATCTGTCTACCTTAGTCGCCTTTTACGACACCTCAGTATGAAAGAGGGAAGTACTACAATCTACTCTGCCGGTACTCCACGGCCAAGTATAATGTGTCCGGTCCAGTATAGTGTAAGGTATATTGCTACGTAAAATATAGCAACTTCTACATCACCATTCTCAATGCAGATATTTCCTACTAAAATGTATGCATGAAGACTTTTAGGAAGCAGCATTTAGTAAAGGGTTCAGCCAACTTTTGGTAGCAAGGGTAGTGTGGAAAAGAAAATTAAGAATATATCGAGAAGATCAGTGTGGTGGGAAGTGCATTTACACATAATTATGTCATATATTACAATAATTTAATGAATGGTTTAGGGACTTTTGCAATAAGTTACCAAGAGTAACCGGTTCACCTAATAAATCATCACTTACCATGGTTATGAAAATTCCGAACTCAGGGCACATTTCTGACATGTCACCATCAGTGAAAAGGAAGCTCTTCTTCTTTTCTTTCTTTGCTGCTAGCACTACCGCTACTTGCTGCGCAGCTACTGATAGCACTGGTAATTCAATTCGGTTGAACTCATCGAAACAGCCCCACGAGCCAGATTGTGCAAGACCTTTGTAAATTCGTCCTAAACCTCTGCGGAAAAACATTTTTTTTTACAAATTACGTTTCTATCTCTCTACGTCTAAGTTCTAAGTCTCTGGAACTAATTTATCGATGTTGTTATAACCCACTGACTGAAGTATTTAGCCAGGACTGTTCAACACATACATTGGTATATCCAAATTTTATATTATTATACATATATTAAGGTCATAAATAAGTCGAATAAAACAAAAATTTCTACAATTTCTGTCTGTGCACCATAATCTCGTAAATTAAAAAATCTTCAATTTTTATGTTATAATTTATTATTGCGCCATTCGAGTTTCATTTTGCTCTCGTTCCATTGTACTTCTACTTATACATATAATAAAATACATGATGCCGTCTACGATGTACCTAGGGTTGCTCCTTTTTATCTTTTTACCTTCTACACCTTAAATTGTTAAGAATATTTTTACAGATGAAATCATAAGGCCGAGTTTAGGGATACCTTTAGTGATGACTTGAACTTCAATTGTGTAGTCCCACATCGCGCCGTAATAAAGTTCCTTACCAAGCAAGGAAAATCAGTGCAAACCAAAATCGAAGAGATATCATCGGTTTACGGGGACTCTTGCCCGAGTCTAACGATGGCTTACAACTGGCACGGTCTCTTTAAGCAAGGTAGAGAATCACTTAAACACGCCCCACGGCCGAAGGGGCCCATTGACAACACCAGAAATCCTTGAAAAAGTTGAAAAAATAATATTGGAAGATGCTCTGCTAAAGCAGAAACAACTCGGAAAAATGGTTAGAGTATTTGATACGACAATTTTTTAAATTCTTCATCATCATCTTGACATGGCTATGGTCAGCGCAAGATTGATGGCGAGATTGCTCACGCCAATGAAAAAATAACAGTGTGTGGCATGTTCCCGTGCGTTTTTAAACCTTTATAATGTAGACAAGGATAGTGTTTTGAATAAAATTGTTACTAGAGATTGAAACTTCGGTTCATCATTATGAACCCGAGTCCAAGCAAGACTGCATAAGACAAGCAGAGGCAAAAAAAAACCACCAACCAAGAAGTTTGAGGTGTCACAGTCGGCTGGAAAACTCATGGCAACCGTCTTGAGATTTGAGATTCAGAAATAATACTATTCATCGATTATCAAGGTAAAGGTGTTTCTATAACCAGAGAATACTGCGCATCAATTCTGGAGTAGTTAAAGGAAGCCATTAAAGAAAAAAGAAAGGGAAAACTGACTAAGCGTGTCTTTGTGTGTCTTCACTACAATTCTCCCGTTCACAAGAGTCGTGTTGCATAAGGTGGGCTTCGATATATTGAATTACCCACCATATGGTTCAGACATGGCTCCCAGCGATAATTATCTGTCCCCAAAAATGAAAAATGACCTGCGTGGGAAGAAATTTACCAGTGATGAAGAAGTGAAGGACGCTATGTCGGCGTATTTCTCATCCAAAGACATTTTTTTTACGAATGTATACCACATAATCCAATTGAAAGGTTTGAAATAATCACCTTTCAAGTGAATATATTGAAAAGGAAAACTAATTTTGAAAATTTATTTTCAATTCTTGTTCGCTCATTTCGCGAACTTAAAAGCTCCCCCTCTTATTCCAATGTATTCATGATGCCAGGAGGTGTCATTGTACAAGACTCTCAACACCTCGAGATATCGCCCGTCGAATTGATATTGCTTGAAGAATTTTGTAACAGCCCATTTCTCAATGAAGCCAGATTTTTTCTCACTGTCCACGAACGGCAAACACAGGTGCTGATTATACTTTTCTCTTCTATTTAATATGCCTCACTGTTTACATGTGATCTATGGTGAAGTAAACCGGCCTGCTTAGGTATCTGAAATTTCTGAATCTTTGAGAACTACTAATAAAAATATTTTAACCGCTCTTTTTGAAAGTTAAAACAGCAAAGCTCCTGCTCCAGTTTTGGAGTTTTACTTGTCAGCAAGATGGAGTCAAATCTTTGCATCTGTGTAATTGGTTCCCTGCGATCTAGATGTCTATATTTGTAACTCCGTTATCACAAGGAAATTTTTCATTTTAAGCTGTGTAAGGGCCAACGCGATCTTCTCAAGACTGACTTGAGCTCGTCACTGAACACTTAGGTAGCTCTTGTATCTGTGGTTACAAATAGTAGTAGAAATCTTGGAAGTGACGGTATTTCCACACTTTATATAGAGCACCTATGGTCGTTTCCAGTATTAAACAGATTGACTACTGCGACGTCTCTAAATATCCGATTTTTATACGGGACCATGAAATCTTTCACATTTTTTAACACGATGTCTTCACCAAGTCCATTTCCTGCAGGGCTTCTTTTCTAAAAATGAATTTATCTAGCAGATAGGTAAGAGTTTCTAGATTTCAAGGAAATTAACCAGCAAATCCCCCTGTGGTCATAGTTACCGATGGGCGATTCGATGCCAGTGTGTATACCCACTTTGTCATCCCATGGCAATATTGATGTGAGTCTTTGTAGGGCCTTTTTCATATCTTCATACATAGGTCAGAATTCTGTCACGTTTGTCGAGTCGCACCTGCACGACCTGGAGGTAGTGAGGCCAATTGCATGAGGAGTGAGGGCATATTTTAATAACATTATCAGTCAGGATTTTGTTGATGAGAAAATTACTTGAGAGAGGGGATCTAGCTCTCTGAATTAGAAACAGTGACCTGATTTTAGGTTACCTGTCTTCGGATTTTATATAAACCTTTATTTATTAACCTCCAGTCCTCCTATTTAATGTCCAGTTCCAGTTATAATAATATATCCGTTATATATCGCCGACAGTGTGCTGAACGTGTGTGTGCGTGTTGAACGTTGATATTGAGAGCTGACCTTTATAGGCTGGGCCGAGAAACGTAATATATTATATGTAAAGGATACTGGGCAAAGATAACATATAACAAAATATTGTGTATTACCTACCTGTAATCCATTTGATCAGAACAATTGAAGACAACGACGTATTTGGCGAGTGTCTTGCCCATGTCCTTTACCGTTTCTGTCTTTCCTGTTCCAGCTGGTCCGCAAGGCGCTCCGCCCATACTCATCGCCAGTGCTTGGGCCAGTGTTATATAGCATCTTGAAAATGCACACAACAACCTGGTAAGAATCTATTCCAATAGCATTTTAAACTTTATAAATACGTTTCCGAAATGTCACAGGGATATAAACGCGATATAACAGTAGTATTTTGATGGTGGTAGTCTCATGTCGAAGGCTCACCTACGGTGGCAACAAAGCGGCACCTATTTCTGCGTAAAACAGCAGTGTGAGAAATGCTGTGTTTCGGTTTGAAGGGCGTAGTTAGGCAGAAGATACTTGACAGGAGGCATTCTAACTAAGTCCTGGTGTAACAATGAATCTACATAGAATCTCAGATAGGATTTCCGTCCTGATTGAGATTTGATGTAGATGTCCATGGGCTGCAGTGACCACTTAAC